>JABAYD010021764.1:0-11229 GCA_014822095.1 Diplotaxis tenuifolia
ACTCCCTCAACTCAGACGCAACATCATCACCAACAGATTCTAGCACCGTTTGAACTTTGGACCAAAAAAACAGCTATGATTCATGCTTATGTTCTGGATTGGATTTTTTCCAACATCGTATAAACGAGGTGGATATTTTTTTGTACCAGAAGATGACGCCATACCTGCAAAAACAAAGCACAATCAACAAGAGTCAGATTAAAACACATCACCAAAAGATGAAAAAAAAACAGAACAAAATTAATTCATTCACAAAGTCAAAGAATCTACAAAATTAATTCATTCACAAAATTAATTCTTTCACAAAATTAATCCATTCACAAAAAAACAGAAAAAAAGAAAAAAAAATTAGGGATTTTGATTTTTAAAATTAGGTTTTTCGAATTAATTCATTCACAAAGTTAAAGAATCTACAAAATTAATTCATTCACAAAATTAATTCATTCACAAAATTAATTCATTCACAAAAAAACAGAAAAAAAACAGAAAAAAAACATAACAAAATTAGGGATTTCAATTTTTAAAATTAGGGTTTTCGAATTGGGAATTGGGAATTAGGGTTTCGAATTCGGAATTAAGGATTGGGAATTGGGAATTAGGGTTTCGAATTGGGAATTTCGAATTAGGGTTTCGAATTGGGAATTTCGAATTAGGGTTTCGAATTGGAAATACCTTAATCGATGATGAGAGGTGAAGAACGGAGGTGAATTCAAGGAGGAGACGAGTCGACACAAAGACGAGGTCGGCGGAGAGGACAGAGACGAGGTCGGCGGAGCGGTTGACGGAGGAGTGGTTGACGGCGGGGTGGTTGAAAGCGGAGTGGTTGACGGTGGAGTGGTTGTCGTGGTGGAGTTTCACGGAGAGAAAGAGAGGAGAGGGAGAGTTGCCATAGTGAAGGTAAGAAGAAGAAGAAGGATGGGTAATTGGTCACAGAGAGAAAGAGAGGAGAGAGAGAGCCCGAGTTGACAAAAGCCGCCTACTCTTTTTTTTTGTTTTTTTCTATTTTATTTTAAAAATCAATTTGTTGACAAATTAAATTAAGAATGGGCTAATTGGTCAAATTGTCGATCCTTTGAATTAGTCTAGTACTTACTATTTTATAAGAGTTAATCTAGTATTTTGTCAACTAATTTGAGTCATTCTGGGTAATTTTCACTAAAACATTCCATCCAATACTTCTAGTTGTTTCTTATCCGTGCCTTTTAATTTTCATCGAGTTATTTTTTTTTCTTATGCTTTCATCATTAACTTTTCATTTATGACATATACATATGATCTTGTTAAATTTCTTTCCTGCTTTTCTTTCTGATCATTGTTAAAAAAATTTCATATTTCCAAATTTATTTTTCAGTTTTTTTTTTGTTAAGTTTAGCTTTACCTAAAAATCTTCAGATGTAAGAAAAGAATAAATGACTGAAATTCATAAAAGATGACGCAAAATATTTGTTGGAGTCGTGAACCTGGGATGAGTGTGATTAAGCATATTTTCTTCAGTTGTGTGAAGATGAATAAGCTGGATAAAAAAAGGATAGTGGAGGAAGAAAAAATAATTTTTGTGAATAATTTTTATCTTTATCGTATATATAATACACATAAATAGACATAAATTGTTCGGGAAAATAACATAAAAAACCTTCAAAGTGACACTCACTAGCACTTTAAAGTGATACAAAAGAAGTTGATGAAAAATTATCTAGTGAATGCCACTTTGAAGGTTTTTTATACTATTTTTCCTAAATTATTCTTTGTTATAAGGACATTTTGAGTTTGGCAAAACCTCTGTTTTCAGGATTTTCTCATCCGTTCAAATTTCGCATTTATTGACTATTTCTCATGCAAATTGCTATAGATCAAACAAAAGCTAGACAACTGAACAAATGAACAATAATTTTTTTTTTGAGCCAAACTCACCACAGCCATCTTATATATTAAAACAGAAGTCATGACTCATTTCATTTGTGATTTTTTTATTTAGATCATCCTTAGAAAATTCATTAAAATTATCATTATAATATCTTTTCATGTCTTTAATTTTTATTTGAAATACAAATAAAAATTTTGAATAAATTCTAACAAAATCTTTTTAAAATATTTTAGAATCTTTTCAAGATATAGTTTCGAAAATTATTTTATTAAAAAATTATCATAAATATAATAAAAAATTTAATTCACTTTTTTTTATTTATAAACAAAAATTAAAATAATGTAAAATACTTTTACCCCTATCAAAAATCTTCTTTTCTTATGAATTCTGTATATCCAACTTAATTCAATTTTTACATATATTTCAATTTAGAAATAAAAAAAATATGTAAATTAGTAATGTTACATAATAATATTTTTTTAAAAATATTTTCACAAAAATGCAAATTTATAAATTTTATAGTAATAATATTGTAAGCTAAATAAACATTATTATAAAATTAGATAGTATACAACATCAAATTATATTAATTTATTGGTAAATTTTACTATATGATTTAAAATATTTTAGTACTAAAATACTATATCATATTTTGTATTTAAAATAAAAAGATATTATTATTTTTTGAATGAATGTTAAATTTTATTCAATCAAAAACCCCTTTGGTGTACATTTACATGCTTCATATGAAAGAAAAGAAAGATTCTTATACTTGTTTTAAATCAAGAAAACTTCTATGAACTCAAAATTGGTCTTGTTGAGAGAACCAATATCTAAGCCCATCCCCCATCTTTGCAGTATCTTCCCTTTGAGCTGAAGCAAATCTGTTTCTTATATTTCTCTCCATTATTCTGATCAAAACTGTTGTAGACAGAGGTATTTCTCCATGCCTCCTTCCATTTCTCTCAATCCACAGCCCATGAATCACCGTCTGAAACACATAACGAAGAGCAAACAGCTTCATAGTTGAATGATCACCAGAAATTAACTCCACAATGATTCTCCAAGAATTAGTATACTCATCTCCCATCACTCCTTTAGCTAAATTCTCCCACACTTCTGCTGAGAATTTACACACAAAGAACAAATGGTTTCTGGTTTCAAGCGGAGCATCACAGAACGAACAAGCAGTGTTAACGTTTCCACCATCCCAATTCAACATCCTATCCCCCATAGCCAGCCATGTGAGAAAGGCATACTTTGGGGTTGCATAATGAAACCAAACTCCCTTACTCCAGCTACACGTAACTCCTCTCCTTCTTAAAATATCCCAAGTTGATTTTGTGGAAAATGTATTTTTATACTTCCCATCACTCATTTTCCACAATCCTATATCATCCTCAACCGAAGCTACCTCTCTCCATTTAGCAATTTCCTCTTCCACCACATTTAGGATTTGAATTCGATGCCTTCGTCTGCGATGAGTAATAGCATCTGCCACCATAGCATACTTACCCAAACCCATATCAATATAACCACTTGTGCCAGTAATGTCCAACAGACATCCCAAAGAAGACCAGTTATCAAGCCAGAAAGAAGTGGATTTCCCATTCCCAACTTGAACCTTATACAACTGCATCGCCTTTTCTCTATACTTCAAAATTTTACCCCACATCCACGATCCAGACTGAGTTTTCCCATTGACTGTCCAGAGAGATCCTTTGCGGATCAGATAAACTTGAACCCACTGAACCCAAAGAGACTTCTTTGAAGACAGTAATCTCCAGATTAGCTTCAGAATACACACATGATTCATCTCTTTCAGAGCTCTAAAGCCCAAACCCCCTTCCATCTTTGGCTTACAAACATCAACCCACGCAATCTTAGCTTTTTTCGAACTTAACTCCGGACCTGACCACAAGAAAGCTGCACACAACCGCTCAATCTCCTTCAAACAAGAAGCAGGGAGTCTAAAAGCCGCAAGCCAGAAGTTTGCAAGACTAGTAATCACCGACTGAAGAAGCTGTAATCTCCCAGCAAATGAAAGATATTTACCAGTCCAAGAACTCATCCTGGCCCTAATTTTTTCAATAAGTGGGAGATAGTCATTTACCGTCATTCTCTTTGTCAACAGGGGAAGACCAAGATATCTAACTGGAAGCTTCCCTGTCTCAAAGGGGAAGGCTAAGATGTCCTCCTGGTTCTGGGAATTGATTCCTGCCATGTAGAGAGTAGATTTCTCAAGGTTTATTTTGAGTCCCGACGCCTTTTCAAACTCATTAAACACCGCAAGAATACACTTCAGAGACCTTTTACTTTTCACATTTAGGATGGTACCCAAAACGTCGCTTTTCCGCTGCTTCATCAATCAACATCGACAGAACATTCATGCTGATCACGAAGAGATATGAGGATAACGAACACCCTTGTCTGAGTCCACGTGTACTCTGAAAATACCCCGCCAATTCCCCATTCACTTGAACTGAAAAAGAGGCTGTACTGATACAAAGTCTAATCCAGTGAATGAATTTATCTAGGATAGCTAGAGCCTTTAGTGTAGTGAGAAGAAAAGGCCACTGAACTGAATCAAACGCTTTGGAGATATCTATCTTCATGCAACATCTTGAGGAGATCAAGTCCTTGTGATAATCCTTGACCAATTCTGTGGCTAGCAACAAGTTTTCCATTAGTAAATGATCACTGATGAATGCAGACTGATTCCAAGCTATTATCTTCTGCAAAACTCCCTTCAGTCTATTTGCAATAATCTTGGATATCACCTTATACAACACATTGCTGCAAGAGACTGGTCTGTAATCTCTCCTTTCCTCTACCTTCTCCTTCTTAGGTATGAGAGCAAGGATCGTTGAATTGAGCCCTTTAGGAAGAAAGACTGTACTGCCACTATGACGTCCTTCCCTATGGTATCCCAAGCACTCTTTAAAAATTCACTCGTGTAGCCATCTGGCCCCGGCGACTTATCATTTGGCATCTTAAAGATCACCTTCCTCACTTCTTCCCCAGTTACATCTCGCTGCAACATTTCCTTATCAGCCTCACTACAACTGAACTTTAGCAACTCCTGTAATCGCTCTTCAGTGATACCCTCGTATTCAGGTGGTTTGTAAGTAAGAAAATCCTCAAAATACCTCTCCGCTTCCACTTTTATATCATCTCCAGTGATAATTGTGCCATCTCTCCCTTTTAACTCTCGAATAGCATTTCTCACCTCCCTTATTTTTGCCGCATTGTGGAAAGCTTTAGTATTTTTGTCCCCCACTTTAAGCCAATGCAACTTAGATCTCTGTTTGAGAAACTTCTCCTCCAAGTCTGCCAATAACTTCCATCGATCCATTGCCTTTGTTTCCTCTTTCATTTTTTCCATCGTAGGATCTTCCATTGTTTCCTTCTGTTTCTCACAAAGCACCTCAAAAGCTTCCTTAGTCTTTCTTGACAAGTCTCCTAGCTTCCTCCTACTAAGAGCTCGAAGAGACTGTTTAAGATTCTTGAGTTTCTTAGTCAGTCTGTACATAGCCATAGTCGAATGAAAAAGAGGCACAGAATTAGTCCATTCCTCACGAATCAACTGGTGAAATTCTGGCATCTCTCCTATGGCATTTGTGAACTTGAAAGGCTTCCTCTTAGTCTCCTCAATCTTCTGAAAATGAGTTCTACTTCTCAAATGATCCGAACAACCCCCTGATTCGAAAATGCTATATGATTGCGTGAGATGGTGCAGCCATATATTGTTCACCAAAACCCTATCCAGCTTTTTATTTATAAGTCCTTCCTCTCTTCTATTGCACCAGGTGAAAAGGGGACCCTGTGCACTGATATCTGACAAGCAACAATGCCTTACTACCTTTTGAAAATCTCTCATGCCGCTTGAGATACTCGGATCAGCATCATACCCAGAATGCTCACTGCCATCAAGAATTTCATTAAAATCACCCATGATCATCCATGGTTTATTTCTAAACATTGGAGAATCATGATGATTACAGATATCTCCCCACAACTCCTTCCGTTCCTCAACAGTATTCCTCGCATAAACAAAGGAACAAAAGAACTCTTCTTCCATCTCCTGGATCTTCACAGAGCAAGTAATTATTTGATCACTCTTGAAGACCGGCGATAATCTCACATTAGGTTTCCAAACCACCCAAATCCTCCCAAGAGCATTATGCTCATAGTTAGCCATGAACTCCCAGTCTCTAAACACATCTGACACAATTTTATTTGCTTTTCGCTCCCTCACTCTTGTTTCCAACAAACAACCAAAACTTAACCCAATATTCAATGATTATTGCGAGGTGCCTTTCTATTCCTCGTGTTAGGATTATCCTTAACAGTCGGAACAGCAGATTCCAATCCAGATTTATGGTTCTTCTTAGAAGCTCTTGGAAGATTTGGTCGTTGAGAAACAGTAGCTCCCTGCTGCTTCTTCCTATCAATATCCTCCAATAACTGCAACTCCAAATTATCTGTTTCCTTTTCTCCAATTGACGATTTCACTTCATCATCAGAGGAGATAGCTTCAGATTCCTCATTCTTATCATCCTCTTTCTCCTGATTTTTCCCTTCTTTATCAGAACCACTCAAAGCAGCAAATCTCGACGGAGTTATCTTAACTTCCCCATATTTTAGATCTTTTTGTTTACTCAAACCTCTACCTGTCTTCCCTGGAGTTAACCACTCTTCCCCCACCTGACTCTCTTCAACATCCTTTTCCACTAGTTTTCTTTCACTCAACTTTTCCTGAACTGAACTAGAGCCAACCTCCTTTGCTATCTCTTTCGTACCTTGATCCTTTTGAGATCGAGGAGTTAATGAACCTCTTCCCTCCTTCTTACCAGACTCATTTCCCACTTCCTTTAGAGCCTCCTTCTTCCCACAATTCTCCTCAATATGTCCCCATTTCTCGCACTTCTCACACCGATTAGGTAGCCATGGATAAGTATAATTCACAGTTGTGACCTTCCCCTGGATTGTAAAGTTGATTGACTTCGGGAAACCCTTAGCCAGCTCTGCATTCACAAACACTTTTGCTTCCTCAAATGATACACAAGCAGCCGTTTCAGGATGAAGCCTCACCGGTGTTCCTCTACTGGATTCGTCATGAAACTTAGACCCTCCCATGAAAACATATTCAAAGGTACGTTTGTGAGATGAACCCACAGTGGGATGAACACATCCTCCTGCACTACCTCTTCCCTAACCGGAGTCCATTTCGATACCACCATTGGAACGTCTGCTATGTTCCACATACCTCTCTTCAGAACACGTTCTCTTACCAAAGGATTCGTAATTCGAAACCTCATCGTTTTTGAATCGATTGGAATCACATCGATCTTCTGGCTTTTATCTCCAAAGGACCAGATCTTATTCAAGATGACATGGACTTTTGCTACGTGAGGGGCTGTATCCAGAAAACTTCCGAGTACAAAATCCTCCCACAGCGGCGACGAATTCTCCGATACCTCGATTGGAACTTCAACTGACTTCTGACCATTTAGATCTGACACCTCCACTTCGTATTTCCTCAAACCCTTCCTTCGAGTCACAGCGGCATACGATGGCCCCCGCGGTGGCGGGTCCTCTGGAACTTCCGAACCTGTCATCGCCGCCTTTTAAGCCGGCCGCAACAGATCCGATCAAATCTCACGAACAAGAAACCCCCAAATCGCCTTTCTAGAGAGAGAAAGTAGAGAGAGTGGAACTATCTATATTTTTTCCTTTCTATCCTTTCTAAGATGAGCGTTGTAGTACTTCAAAAAAAAGATGTTAATAGATATTTATTATATTAAAATAGAATCCATAACTTTTTTTCATATATGATATTTAGTTGGACCATCTTTTACAAATATAAATATAATTTTTCAAGTCTAATAAAATAAAATCTATACAATTACTTTAACTATAATATCTTTTGATATCTTTTATTTTTAAAATTCTAACGAATTTGTTGAGAAATATTTTAACAATATCTCAAATTTTAAAGTTTTATATATTATTTTAATTAATTTCCTAATTAATTATTAAAAATAGCAGTATACCTTAATATATATTTAATCATCATTTATAAAATGAAAATAAATATTTTATCATATTTTGTAATCATAACTTATTATATTAAAATAATAATTATATTAAACTAAATATGATACAATTATATTAAAATAATATATTATTTTATTTTATATTCTTAAACATAAATAATTATGTTTAAATAATAAAATATGTTGTCAAAAAGGGTTAACATACTACACTATATAATACATGTATACAAATTAATAACTTTTAAAATTATGTAGTTTTTTAAAAGTCATCATTTTTAGCAATGATTAATCTATACTACATTAAACCAATGAAAACAATTTTTAAATTATATAGTTTATTTTTAAAAATAACAAAAAATAAATGTTTAATTATTTACTCCATAATATGAAGCTAAAACATTAATTTTGTAAACTTTCTAAATATAGAATTGTTACAATATTTTCAAAGATAACAAGAAAACAATATCTTACCAATTTTTAGATATATTTACGAGTTTAATAATAAAATAATAATTCAATATATATAGAAGAAGATACAAATACATGTGAAAATTTGAAATAATCTATTCAATGAAAAACTAATATATGATAAGATTATTATCTTTTTAAAATTGATACACACACCTCATATATATTATAATATATATTAATTTAGAAGCGAAAATAAAATATTTATATGAAAATAAGTGAAAACAAATACCCGCACGGTTGTGCGGGTCGAAATCTAGTCTATATTATTAAAACACTAGACATTTTTTCAGGTACCCTTCTATTTCAACAATATTTATAGGATTTTGCCACTGGAATATTTTTTAACTATGATTTTATTTACATATATTCACAACATTTTCAATTCAACAGGAAATATTTTTAATATCTTTTCCTTTTTATTTTACTTAATTTAACATATCTACTTATCTACACCAAAACTATACGACGTTAACAAATCTGACAACTATAGAATATATATCAAAGTTCTTCCTTCAATCTTAGACATCAAAAATACTAAATATGTTAGGATAATATTAGGTTGACTTGTAATTATCTCTTGTATTTGTTGTTATCATTATCGGGATAATGCTTATCCTATTCCTTATGACAGTTTATGCTCATGTATAAATATGAATGAGAAATAGACACACCTTCCACAACACGTTAGCACGACCCGCCAACCCTAGCTAAAAAAAACTAAACCTAGCTCTCTCTAGAAGTCGCCGGCGCCCCCTCCTCTCTCTCTCTCCTCGCCGGAAAGCTCGGTGAGTGGTGATCCGTTCGCGGACCTCTCTCAGTCTCTCGAAGGTCCGTTCAACCCTACAAACCAAACTTAAGGTAAAGAGCTAAACCTAAAACCTAGATCTAAACAAAACCTTAAGACCCTAAACTAGGTATTCATGCAAATCGCATGGTACCAATAGTTTTATAAAATCGTAAGCTTGAACTTACCCTTAAAACCGTGAACTATAAAGTAAAACATGAGATCCATAAAACTTGATGTTTTTCGTTTGTTTTCATCATGTCAATTGATAGATTCGTTTTTTTACTTAAACCTTTAGAGCTTGTATCCTTGAATCGATTACCTTGCTTGTTTAAACCCATATCAAACCTTGTTTTACTTATTCCATGAAATCGGATGTTGTTCGTCTCGTCTTTGTTTAAACCGAGAACTCGAGAACTTTTTTTTAAAACCACGAGCTTGAATCTGCATTGTTTTATTACTTGTGACTGCTTAAACATGTTGATACCGGAGCTCATATAGAAACGCATGTTGCTTACTCATATCACATAAAATTGAAAACAATTAATAACGCGGCTGCTTGATTAGTTACATCAACTATTCACACTAGGTTAAAGCTTGATAGATACGACTTGCTATTTTGAATCATAAAACCTGTAAACTCGTTTTGTTTCATTCGGCACATACATTGTTTAGGACCTAAAACAAGGCCTTGAAACCCTCATGCGTATTGTGTTTCACTCATTGATGTCGCTAGCTCATGAAAAAAGGCCTTGAAACCTCTTGTCGAATATTTTTTTGAAATCGGCTTATATTGTTTCTTGTTGACCACTATATTCATCACTTTGCTTGTTTAAACCGAGAGCTTGGTAGCTCACTCGTATTTGCTTGGCTGTTTTCCTCTTAAGTTGTTCATTCTAGTTTGATGATTATAACGATTCACCTGATAGAAAACCGGCCTCTTTGTTACTCATATTAGCTTGTTCATCATATTGATTGTTTGAGTAAAAACCGATTACTTGCTGTTCGAGAAACTTGGTATTCGCCTGACCATATTATTTGTTTTCTTAAAAACCGAGTTGAACTGACTAAGGAAATTGATAGTATTGTCAAAACTAATCGTTAGGTTAGAGCCTTTTTGTTTACATGGTTGTTTGTTTATATCAAAGCTACTTGTTAGGATTAGAGCTTGTATAGAATTTGTAAAAGCCGTTTTTGAATAAGAACATATTACTTGTAAAAGACGAATGCATATAAGTATTGTTTAAACATGAATCATACTGAGACTATGTGTTAGTTTTGATTAGAATCACGCACCTTAGACTGGTTCTTGTTAAATCTTAATAGTATTCATGAGCTTTAATCCGAACTTGATCACCATGAACTCATTGAACCCGTATGACAAACCGCATGTCTCATGATTGAATCCGACTTTGAAACTTATTGAACACATATAAAAAGGCCTTGAAACCTCATTCTAATGTTGCTTGAACCTCGCCATGTTTTGTTCACTTGCTCATCTTGCTAAAAGCTCGTATGACCTGATGCTTGTTAAGAAGACATCGTTTTGATAAACTGCATGCTCGCATACTTGTTAAGAAGAAACCGTTTTGATATTGTATGACTTGCATCCAAACCTCTTTTTGTTGCTTGATAAACTCGTAAAATTGTTTAAACTTGAACACGTTAGTAGCTTGTATAGCTTCTTCTGTTTTGTTTGATACACGGCCTTGAAACCAAAACTCATCTTGCTCTGTTTTGTTTACTTGAAACCTGCATTTATCGAGAGCTTGAACTAAAAGAACCACATTGATTTGTTCACTTAAAACCGGACAACTTGATTACATATGAACTCGTAATGGTCATTGATGATTGTTTTGATTCACCTTTCCTCGTAAGCTGCTTGTAATGCGTTTTGATGTTGTAACCAGATTGCTTTGAAACCTCCACTAGTAATGTTTTGCTCAAGTTATGTTGCTCGGACTAACCATTGTCTTGTTGCTTGATGATTCTCTGCAACTTACTATATTGTATACGCATAGGGACTTTAAGCGCATCATTTTGCTAGTTTT
>JABAYD010021765.1:0-33173 GCA_014822095.1 Diplotaxis tenuifolia
AAGTCTACGTTCTTTATATTCTAATGCATTAACCATAAACTCATGTTTTAAACATAACACATATATAGCAATCTGAAAAAGTCATACTCATGTTCAAGCATAACAATCAAACAAAGTCAAACTCATCTCTTAAGCATAACAACACATACATAAACAACCCACTCATCTAATGTTTAATTGAAAAGTTTTCCATAAAGCCAAACCATAGCTCATAAAACCATAACAACTCTTATCCTATGTTCTTCATTGGCGCATTGTGTACCACTCCCATGTTCTGCATTAGCTCATTCTTCTGAATTAACCATTCTTATTTCATCTAGCATAGCTTCATCAATCCTTTTGAACGGATGACTCTCTGTTTTTTCTATAATCAACCATAAACAACAATGTTTCTCAACTTTTATGTGACAAAATAATTCTAGTAAAAAATCAGTGTTCTTCTCACACCAAACATGTTGTTGGGAGGCCAACAGTAGATCTCCTCGGATTCCGTGGCGTTGTAGACGAACCCTAATTTTGAGTTTTCCCCAAACCAATTTCGTTTTTTTTTTTAAATTAAGTCGGGTCTGTTTTGTAAAGGTCGGTCGGGTCATGATTAATGGATAATCTGTTAACAAAACGCGATTATTTAATTTTTAATTGCGTTTTGGAATCTGATTAGAGATGGGGATCAGAGCAGAGTTGGAAAGAATAAAGGGATATATAAAGAGAAATTAAAATTTGGGTGGTTTTTTCAAGAGGTAAATAGTATAGGTGGGAATAAATAGGGTTACTGTGTTTATAGGGGGTTTTATGCAGTTAACCCTAATTTTATTGGAGAAATCATCTGTCTTGAAGGAGATTCCGTCACCATCCAAAGGTTTGTCTCTCTCAAATTCTTGGATCTAGACTGAACTGTAGCTTTCTGTAGAAGTGAGATATTTTAAACTGATGTTTGGAAACTTACAGTTTACGGGGGAAACAGTTGGATTAACGGTTAATGATCATGTTCTTCGAGCACACAAGGTTTGCGAATTCTTTATCTCTGTTTTTTTTTTGGGTTGTTTTTCTGTAGCTAACATAGATTTTGTCCTGATTTATGTCAGCCTCTTTCTGTGGAGCTTGGACCAGGAATATTGGAAAATATCTTCGATGGAATTCAGGTAAAATAAAGTTGAGTTAATTGGGTCATAATACTAAAACAATGCATATATTAGGTATCTACCATGACCGAAATAAATTGGACGGAACAGTGGATCGAGTAGAAGGAAAATTACATATCACCCTTTTTTAGAAATAGAGAAGTAGATATAGAAAACAAAAGATGTAGCGGATAGGGGCTTCAGTGTCATTCATATTTGGTTGTACAGTTATTCACAGTGCTTTATTGTATTTGACTAATTATGAACAAAGTCGAGTGTATAGAGTGCAAATTCACAATACAGTTTATGACTTCTATGTTTCCTTATATCACAGAGGCCTCTGAAACTATTGCGAAAAGATGTGGTGATGTGTACATGTGTCTGTTCCAGCTCTTCACTAAGATTGTCTTTTGGAATTCCAGGCAAATGAATTTTGGTAATGTGTTTTACCTCATATGTCAGTCTATGGAAGTGTTTATATGGTTTAAATCCTAATGCCAACTGGATTTTGAGTTGGTTGTTGTCACTGGCCACCTCCTTAATCTAAACTTGGGAGAGCAGATATATTGTACACTGTTACCATGGGTTTTCTCTTGCTTGCACTGTTTAAAAAAAAATCTAACATAACTTTCGAATGTAGACTGTCTTCAAGAACACTCTAATGGCACACCGTGTTAGACTTCCTCCTGATGCCATAGGGAAGCTCACTTACATTGCTCCATCTGGTCAATATTCCCTTAGGGTTTGAGTTTAGCTTTCTCGCAAACAAAATACATCCAGAACTCTTTCTTTTCCTTCATTGTTTAAATACTTCATGTTGGATTTTTTTTTTTACTTTCTTCTCATGGATGCTTGACTGTGTTTTTCATTTACCAGATACAATGCTGGAGCTTGCATTCCAGGGGGTTAAGAAATCGTACACCATGCTTCAGATTTGAACATATCTTTAATTTCCCCACTCGCAAACGTTTAGCTATCTGATCTCATTGTAAAAGTGGTTTGTTTGATAATATGTCAGAGCTGGTCTGAACGTACACCTAGGCCAGTTGCATCCAAACTTGTATCTGATTCTCATCTACTAACTGGGTAGGTGATTACATCTGATACAATGGTCATAGTCATTCAAAAATGTATCTTGCTGATAATTTTCTTTTCCATGTTGTCATCGTGTCCTGAACGCTCTTTTCCCTTTGG
Source organism: Diplotaxis tenuifolia (assembly GCA_014822095.1). NCBI lineage: Eukaryota > Viridiplantae > Streptophyta > Magnoliopsida > Brassicales > Brassicaceae > Diplotaxis > Diplotaxis tenuifolia. Next base: position 2,316 of record JABAYD010021765.1, read on the forward strand.
TTATTAGTGGAATCTGTGCTATTCCTGGTGCTTTTGGCCGTGGTAAAACCGTTATCAGTCAGGCACTTTACAGAGCGAATGTTCACCTTCACATCGAAGCATCAAACGCTCACTATCACCTGAATATATGACCGCCATCAGGTGACATCATTCCTACCTGGGCTTCCTTCTCTAGAACATTCCCACACAGCGAACTTTAGCAACTCCAATGAGAAACTGAGCAGGACGCAGTGTTGGAGACCCAGAATGGGCATCACCAGAGCCTACACCTAAAAAGTCACGGAGGTCTAATAATTTTGTGTAAACCTTGTAGCAGCCCTATAATCTCGAACATTTATAAGAAGATAACAATTTTTTTAACTCTTTTCTTGTCGAAATAACTATTTGTTGTAGTATGATTTTAATGAAGCTTACTTCATTGGTTGAAATCTTAGTCGAAAAAGATATTTCGCTAGAATAAGAAAAATAATTTAGTCACTGTTCATAAAAAATAAGAATTTAAAAATCGAAAAGTTAAAAAAAAAATTTCCACTGTTTGATTTATATACTAATAACTGCTTAAGTAATCACTACCAACCCCGTAAACCTCAGCTTTAGCGCTGAAAACACTAATAGTCAAATCATTACCATTACAGAGATAAAAGCTACAAAAATAACAACACATATGAATTAGTTTGTCGTTTTATATCAACCTAATTAAATAGTATCGTATTCAAATTGCATTTATCACCATTATAGACAACATGGGAAAACAAAAAAATTTTGAAAAACAAACGACAAAATCTCATACTTAAAACAACACAATGCATCAATACATACTCGGCCCCGCCCTTGCGCGGGGGCTATACCCTTAGTATTTATAGTGAGTCAGCTCATTAAAACCATTAAACCATTATTCTAAATGAGTTATGGATTTATCGAAACCATTAACTAAATGGATTAGGTTTACCCATTAACCATTAACTAAATGGATTATGTTTACCCATTAACCATTAACTAAATGGATCATATGGATATGGTTTGGTTTGAGTTGGTTTACCCATTTTGACATTTTCTGTGCATTATACGGTTTACACATTTTTTTTAACTATACACATGTACAATGATTTGCATCTACACCAGTTCGCATGTAAACCAATCATTGTACACCAATTCACAGGTAAAATTTTATTTCATGAATTTAGTAGGTTTAACATGTACATACGTCTCCACATGTGGACATCTAATATTATTGAGTTAGTGTACCATAAAATCTATTTTTATAGAATAAGAAAAAAAAATATTCAATGATAGACATGATATCTTCATACATGTCATTTCATAACTATTCATCAATATCATTTTAAGTGTTATCCACACATTCTTTTTTTTTTTGAATATTCATATGTACATAGCACGATGTACAGAGAAAATTATTATTCACATGTACAAGGCTTAGGAAATGCATTTTTTGTCTCTAGTGATGAGTAAATACCTAAAATGCTCTCATCTTTTTCTTCATTATAGTCGACCTGCAAAACCTAAATTTTGCCTCTTTCCATTTTGTTCACGATTCAACACAATTTTAACTTTTTTTTCTTCCGTTTTTGTTCAATTACAATAGATTTGTAAAAGGAATATTATATCAACTATGAAATTTGATTTTTTTTTTTTCAAAAATCCAAGTTCTAAGCAAATAGATTCAACTCTTCATAGCCGAGTAACGTTCAGATTCAACTTGCCACGGTTCATAGCCGAGTCACGTTCCAACACCAATTTAACGTCTACTCGTCAGTGTTTTAGAACAGATGACCACGACAAAGAAAAGACGACAATACTGTCTCTGAGCCAAGTGAATTGGACGACGTGAGGTGGAGCACCAGCAAGGACATCGGTGACATTGAGGGATAGAAAATTTCTCCAATTCTTCATGTGCAAGCTTTTACGAAAAACAAGATCTGATAAAAAAAGAAGAAAGAAAAAGAAGATGAAGGACCCATCAATTATAACAAAAGGTATTTTTAGTTAGTAAATGTAAGGAGAAATTGGATAAAAGTTAGAGAATGTGTCTATGTAGTAGAAAATGACCTATGATGTTATTATAAAGTGTAATGTAAATATTTTCTTAAATGATCGTTGATTGTTTATATAATTTAGCTTATGTTCTTGTTAAAATTATGAATGATTGATTGGTTATATGTTATTATAGTTAGTTGGCTTGTTAGGCTAATGAGCATATAGCTCTACGAATGTTATTACACAATTTCCTTGTCCTATTTTTTTAGAGAATTGCTTAAACGACCATTTTCTTAATACTATTTTTCATCTTTACCTTAGTCACATTTACCCTTGGTTGTAAAGAGATAAATATACACTTATAACCCTAACTCTATGAATGTTATTACACAATTCCCTTGTCCCATTTTTGAGAAATTGCTTAAACTACCACTTTCTTAATACTATTTTCATTTTTACCTTAGTCACATTTACCATTGGTTGTAAAAAGATAAATAAACACTTATAACCCTAGGTTAACTAATCTAGGTTTAGATTTGATGTATGGGGTTTTGGAGGGTAATGTTTAGAATTTTAATAAAAATATAAACAAATACTTAAAAATAAAAATAACAAAATTTAAAAAATAGTTTTAAAAAGTATTTTTGAACTTGAAAAAGAATTTATAAAAGAACTAAAAACAAATTAAAAATAGAAGTTGAAAAGTTATAATTTGAAAACTTGTAAAACATTATTATAGTTTTTAAATAATTATTTATATTTATAAATCAAGAGTATACATTTCTTTTATCTTCTTAATACAATCTCATATATACTTATGTATTTTTGAAAATGTCCATTTAAAGAAGGTAAACATGAATAATGATATCAAACAGAAAAAAAAAATTTAAACATAATAATATAATATTTCAATACTACTAAAGTAAATATAATATAAATATAACTATGATATTATCTTTAGATTTTTTAATTATTCTGAAGATAATGATAAATTAAAAAAATGAATATACTTCCCAAAAAATCTTTTCGGATAAAAATGTTAGTTTTACAATTGACCGAATTGTGTCAGAAATTTAATTTTCCATAGAAGACTTTCTTGGAAGTCTTTCAACCTCAACTGTTACATGTCTTTTGACCTTAACTATTACATGAAGTCCGTTAACTATCAGTGGAAGTTTGCGTTGGTTAGTTATAAAACTGATTATTAAAAGTAAAACATTTAATTTTATTTATAAGACTTATAGGAAAGTCTTTTGCCTTATACTTCTCACGAAGTTTTCTCAAATTTTTCCGGAATTTTTGTCAAATCTTAGGTTATTGAAGAAGACTTTCACGAAAGTCTTCTGCGAGAAGACTTCCACAAAATTCTTGAAAAAACCAAATATAATCAATTGCAAAAATAACCTAGACAGACTTCCATCGACCGTGAGCAGATTTCATGTAAAGGTTGCTAAAACTTCCTTCGAATTATTTTTGACGGAAGACTCTCATAGAAGTATTCTGTAGAATGTAAAATTTGTGACACTATTGGTCAATAATAAAACTAACCTATTTATCCGAGAAAACTTCCAGAGAAATCTTCTTTAGTTTTTTTGAGAATTTTTAAAATATAAAAAAGCCAATATTACAAAAGAGGACTTCCTAAGAAATCTATTGTGGAACATGCTTCTCTAGAAGTCTTCCTTTGTAAATTTGCAATTGCAAAATTGACCTAAAAGGAAGACTTTTCCTTAGAATTTTTTTCCGGAGAAGACTTTCGTGGAAATCTTATTCGTCAATGTTTGATAAAATTTTATTTTTAAAAATATTTTTCAATATTGTTTTGTTAATTCATGTATGTTAGTCAATATTGCGGCTTATAAATGAAATTTTAACTTAATTGGTGATAATTATGGGGTTACAAACATTCATGTTTATTAATATTTTAGATAATGAGAACTTAAGAAGTCTCCGAAGACTTAAGAAGTCTCATAAGACTTATGTGGAAGTCTTCTACCTTCGTTTCTTTTTTTTTAATTTGTATTTTCAATAGTGTTAAGAACTTCAAATATGTTTTTTAACTTTCAAAAGTGTTAAGTAATGATATACCATGGATTTTACCCTCTTTTAGCCAAGGTATATAAGTATTTTTTAATAACTATTTATTATATTATATAGTTGTGTTAGCATATTTATAGGTTCAAAAGTACCTTAGAGAAAGAGAAGTCTTTGAAGCATTTTGGAGCATAAATGAAGAAATCATCCGAAGTGAAGTCTTTGAAGCATTTTTGAGAATAGATGAAAACATGCAATTTGGAGCAATGAAGTCTACATAACCCTGAACCAAAGAGTATCTAGACTCATTTATATTGAAAACAATTAAACTTCACTAAAATTAATATTTACATCATTTACAAATATTTATAATTACATGGTTTTTATTTTTTCCACATCAGAATATTGTTTATAAAATTTCTAAATATATTTTTTAATATCTACTGTATGAGAAAAAATTCATAGAAGACTTCTCACACAAAGGGTTATAATGGTAAAAATCAATACTGGTTTTTTGTTGCTCATGAGGAGCTGAATGTAATTTTACTAGTCTTTTGGGTTACTTTTGCAATTAATTGAAATTAAGTTACACATTTGCATTTAAAATCAAATTTAAGTCATATTTCGCAAATCTCTATTTATTTATAAAAAAATGTTTTCAAATTTATTTTGGTGTAATACAAAGTATTTATGTTAAGATGAAAAATTGTATATTTAAAACATTAGTTTAATATTAAATATTTTAAAAGTATGAATAATAATTTATTCTTATAGTATTTAAATTTGATAATATATTTCTTTATAAATATTTTTTAAAATAATTAAATGTATATGTCGGCAAAACACTTAATTTATTTTTTCATAATAATTAAAAACAAATCTAAAGAATATTATTATAGTTACATTTATATGTACTTTAGTAATATTAAAATATTATATATATATATTATTATATTTATTTAATACTAGTATTTGAGAAGGGCGGACAGTCTCGCACGAAGTGTCAGAACACAACCGTCTTTCGTTGTTCACATGGATACCGAGTTCCCGATTTGGTTCGCAGAGTCTATATGAGTCTGTGTTTTTTTGATGTAAAAAAAAACTAGTATTTGAGAAGTGAATTTGCCGATTTGTCATACTCTCCATAATTTTAGGTGTATTCATATTTTATACTCAATTACTAATTTTAATAAATAATTTTAGTGATTTATCCATCTGTACTTCTTCAAGCGCCCTCTGAAGCTCCTGAATTTTTTCCTTTCCATATGATGGATTATTTTTCCTCTATTTTGCTATCGCATGTCGACAATTACTGAATGTAACCAAACCTAGTCACTTTCTTCTGTCCATCCAGCAACAATTGATTCCATCAGACTTTCCTGTCCAATCCATCTTTTATCAAATCGAAATTGACCTCTTGTCTAATAAACCTTATCCACCATATAAGCGACCACTGGACGATGATCTGATCCCACTATTCCCAGAAATTCTGTATAAGAACACGAGAACATTGTGTGTCATTCCTCATTTGCTAATGGTCGGTCTAAATGACACCTTAATTACCATCGCATCCCCTTTTCCTTTTCCTCGACGTCCTTTCCATGACATTTTATTTCCTGAAGCAGAGAATTCAAGCAAACCACTATTCCTAATCAAGTTATTAAAAGTGACAAAAGAAGCCAGACTTCTTAGAGCACCCCCTTTCTTTTCATGATTTCCAGTAATCTTATTCAAATCACCAATAATAAACCAGGGTTCGGAGCGTGCTAAACTATATCTAGTTAATCTTCCCAAACTTGTTCCCGTAATTCTTGCACCGGATCCCCATATACAGAGGTTAAGAGAATATTTTTCCCAAGTGCCACATCTTCCACATCAATCCTCCTGTTACTAATGGAATATTTATCTGATATTCATTATTATAGAATAGAGCCAGACCTCCACTTCTCCCAGCCGGATCTACCGTAACCAAACTATCATAACCAAAATGTGACTGAAAACATTGAACAAACTCAACTTCTTGTTTTGTTTCCGATAAAAATAAAAATATCTGGTTTATGTTAGTTATCTCCGGGAAATATGGAACTAATTATTCAATAAGAGTATCTTTATCTTTAACCATTCCGACTTCTAACGTGAGAGATACAATAAAACCTCTACAAATTAATAATGTTAGGACTTTGAAATTTTATTAATTTATAGAGATATTAATTTACAAAAGTTTACTTATTTAGATTTCTTATTTTAAGGTAGATTTATTTTAATATAAAATTATACATTTGATTTTAGCATATATCTTTAATTATTATTTTTTGGAAATTTGAAATTTATATTAATTTTATTATATGATTTGGTTTATATAATATGTGTTGCATAAAATTTAAATGTGATTTTATATATAATATTACTAAATCCCATCAAAAGATATTAAGTGTTAAGAAAATATAAAGATAATTTCCTTGTGAATATAAAACAAACAATATTATGATTGATTTTTACTTGTATAAAATATGTATAAATATAAATTATTAATTTATAATTTTAATGGGACCATATATTTACATAGAATTTTATAAAAAAAATATTATCTTATTATTTTATTGATTTGTCTCAAATTTAGTACCGGTCCAAATTGGGACCGGTAAAAATTTATTAGTTTATAGATATTATTTATTTATCGAGTATTAATTTAAAGATGTTTTTCTGTAGAATGAAAATTTTCACTTTAGAAAATAATAATATTAATTCTCAGATAAATCACTAAAATTATTTATTAAAATTAATACTTGAACACAAAATTAATCATTAAATTCACTTCTCAAATAATAGTATAGATTAACATATTCTGTCTAACATATCTTAAAACAAATAATATTGGATGTAAAATTTAATTTATTTATTCAAATTTTATCATAAAGATATAATTTAATATTTAATTATTTATTATTAAGAACTGAAAGTCTATATTCCACATCTAAATGCAGAATTATCAAAACAAGTGTATAAAAGAACAAATAAAATTTATCAAACACATATTTTATATATCTATAGCATCAAGGCTAACCAACAAGATATATATATATCATCTAACAGTTAAATTTTTTAAACAATTAAAAAACTGATACATATAAACTATAGATTCATATACAACATCCAAAAATATTAGTATGAATTTAAAATATTTACCAAAATTAGATATTGCAAATATTGAACAAAAAAATTAAACAAACACCCGCAAATATTACAAAAACTGAACAAAAAAAATTAAACAAACATCCGCGCGGATGCATATATCAGTATCTAGTATTTTTAAGAAATTGAATAGCTGTTTGTAATTCTTTTACAATAAATTAAAAACAAAATTTCTCATAAGACAATAAAGAAAAATATCTCATGATGATTTTGTTTCTGATTAACCTCTTTATAAAATTATAAATTTTTAGTCAACATCATTTTTTCTAAAAGTATTTTGCCGAAATCATTTTTTTTATTTTCTATTTCTTGTCGATTTTTATTTTTAAAAATCGCTGGTTCGAATATGTGAAAGTCTTCGTGTAAAACCCATCTCCAACATGATAGATAGTTAAATGGAAAATTCCATAAAAATATTTCAACCTAATTTTATTAAACTTTTTAATACCCTAACTTTTTGTTGTTAACTAGTTTAATACATCAACTAATTATTTTGCTCATCTTAATATACAAAATTTTAAAACTATATCCATTTTAATACCCAAACTTTATTTATTAATTAAAAATACTAAAAATTCTCAAACGAAATGTAAAAAATTTCTAAAATTTACAAAACATTTGAGAAAATTCTTTTTTTTTCTGTTTGTGAAATAAAAGTAAATAAATTGTATATAATCTTAAATTTTTAAGTTTTATATTGAATTTAGCTCATTTTCTGAAATAGAAACATATTTATTTATTTTTTATTCAAATAAATTTTTTAAAATTTACAATGTTCTCCCTAATTTATTTTCCTTATTTCCTAAATATGAAAATAAAATGAGAATATTTTTATATTTCCTCATATTTTAGAGTTTTTTAAATTTTGTTTAAAATTTATTAGTATTTTTATCAAACTAAATAAATTTCAGGTATTAAAAATGTACTATTAAAAAGTTTGTATATTAAAATGGTTAAAAATTAGTTGGGATATTAAATTGGGTAACGACAAAATTTGTGTATTAAAAAATTTAATAAAATTTAATTTGGTATATATTTATAGAATTATCTCATAGTTTAACTCTTTTTAGCAACAAGATAGTTAAACTCGTTTAATAATATGATTTGTAATAGTGGTTTACTTGAATTCTCAGCTCGAGGGAAGAAAATGTCCTGGCAAAGACGTAAAGGGAAAGGGAAAGAAGTTGTGCTGGTGAAATGTCGTTTAGACAGAGCATTGACAAATGAGGAGTGGCACACAGTTTTCCCGTGTTCTCGTACTGAGTACTCGGAGATGGTAGGGTCAGATCATCCCCCAGTGGTGGCATCTATGGAGGACAAAGTGTATAAGAGGAAAGGGTAATTTTGTTTTGATAAGAGATGGATTGGACAAGAAGAGTTATGGAATCAATTGTTGCTGGGTGGAAAGAAGATAGTAATGGACAGAAGAATAGTCTAGTTTCAAAGATCAGTAACTGCAAGCATGAGATAGCCAGTTGGAGAAAAAATAACCCACCATATGGAAAGGAAAAAAAAACAAGACCTTCAACGGGCTCTAGAAGAGGTATAAATGGACAATGATAGGACTTTGAAGGATATCTTGGAAGTGTCTAGAAATTTGCAGGACGTGTATAAGGATGAAGAGGAATATTAGTTTCAAAAAAGTCGAAATATGTGGTACGCATCGGGTGACCTCAATACCCAGTTTTATCATGCATTAACAAAACAAAGAAGGGTACGAAATAGGATTGTGATACTACATGATGAAGCAGAAAATTGGATTACAGAGGCAAAAAGGGTAGAAAGAGTAGCAGTGGACTATTTTGCGAATCTTTTTACCTCCACTTTCCCATCTGTATTCAATAATATTCTTGAGGATATTCCATCAAATATCACGCCTCATATGAATAATAGTCTGTTAAGAAGAGTGACGGAGGAAGAGGTTAGAAAACTCTCTTTATGATGCATCTAGAGAAAGCATCAAGACCCGATGGGATAACAACCCTCTTCTATCAGCACGAATGGCATGTCATTAAAACAGACTTGGTGGAGATGATAAATGAATTTTCAGCCACATGAGAGTTGGATGCTCGGTTAAACGAAACCCATATTTGTATGATTCCCAAAACGGAGAGACCCACAAGGATGACAGAACTTAGACCGATCAGTCTATGTAATGTTGGATATAAGATCATCTCGAAAGTCTTATGTCAACGGCTGAAAAGATGTTTACTCCAGTTAATCTCGGAAACTCAATCGGCGTTTGTATCTGGTAGATTAATCTCGGATAATATTTTAATTGCTCAGAAGATGTTTCATGGGTTACGAGCGAACAAAACATGTCAAGGAAAGTTTATGGCAATCAAGACGGATATGAGCAAGGCATATGATAGAGTAGAGTGGGATTTTATTCAAGCTTTACTTCACAAAATGGGATTTGATCCTCACTGGATTAGGTTAATGATGCAATGTATATCGTCGGTCCAATACCGGGTCTTGATAAATGGTCAGCCTAGAGGATCCATAATTCCATAGAGAGGCCTGCGACAAGGGGATCCCTTGTCCCCTTATTTATTCATTATGTGTACGGAGGCTCTGATCTCAAATATTAAAAAAGCAGAGAGACAGAAACGCCTAACAAGGATGAAGGTGGCTAGAGCATGTCCGACAATCTCAAATCTTCTTTTTGCAAATGATAGTCTTTTCTTTTGTAAAGCCCATCCAGAAGAATGTCAAACCATTCTATCTATACTTAAGGAGTATGAGGTGGTATCAGGTCAATTAATAAATTTTGAGAAACAGTTGATTCAGTTTGGACATAAGATTGGTGAAGAAAATAGATAAGAGCTAAGAAATATCTTAGGAATCCAGAATATTGGAGAAATGAGGTCATATTTAGGCTTGCCAGAAATTTTGGGGGGGGGGGAATCGAAGATACAAGTTTTTGGATTGTTACAGGAATGCTTGAACAAAAGGGTCAATGAATGGACCTTTAGATTTTTTACAAAGGGAGGTAAGGAAGTGATAATTAAATCAGTTGTTACGGCCTTACCGAATCATGTGATGTCATGTTATAAGCTTCCTAAGGCAACTACAAAGAAGTTAACGAGCACGATAGCACAATTCTGGTGGAGTCCTGGAAGAAGTACAAGGGGAATACATTGGAAATTTGGGACAAATTATGTCTAGATAAAGAAGATGGAGGATTTGGTTTTAAAGATCTGGAGGACTTTAATACTGCAATGCTAGGCAAACAACTATAGCGTCTGATTGAGAAACCGAATACTTTGTTTTCTCGTGTTTTTAAAGGGCGGTACTTTAGGAACTCGTCTATTTCTTATTCATCTACCTCTACTTCTTCAACGCGCTAAAAAGAGTGTTCTAGACTTCTAGCTATTGCTGTTTGGCGTCATTATCATTCTCTAAATTATTCTCCTTGATTAAATAATGTGGAGTCGTGTGTTTGTGATCCTCAAATGTTTATAGTGACACTTTTAAGTATAAATGGAAGATAGTGCTTTAGTTTTTCCTAGGCTATGTTCGTTTCTCTATCTATGTAATTTATTCAGATTATCCATCCACATTTCAGTAACTATTCGTTTTGCCATCTAGATGAGCTATCTGGGTGGATTTTATGTTTGTTTCTTTATTTGTCATCTCCACTCAACTAATTTTAATATACACATTAAAAATACACCCCTCTTTTGATTAATCATATATTTGATATTAATTTTAAACTATGCTAATTTTTATTATTCATTAATCTAAAATCTGTTTACATAGAAATTATTTTAATTTAGCATTTTGACGTTTAATAAAAATTTATAAATTTAATATAATTTTGCATTTTGACATTTATAAAGTCATAAATTTATAAGTTTCAAAATATTTAAATTTAAAAGATGAGAACCCACATTAAATAGAATTTGATAAAGTTTTGAAATATTTAAATCTAGAAGATGAGAATCTACAAAACGTAATGTGATAAGTTTCAAAATATTTTTCATCGAGAAAATGAGATTTTACGTGTTTGACGGGAAAACGCTTTTTTTACAGTTTTAGCAAGAAAACAAGATTTTGCGATTTTAGTAGAAAAACGCATTTTCCGGTTTTGGCGGGAAAACGCGTTTTTGCGATTTTGGCGGAAAAATGTGTTTTGCGATTTTGGCGGGAAAATTGTTTTTGTGATTTTGGCGAGAAAACGCGTTTTTGCATTTTTAGCGGGAAAACACGTTTTGCGGTTTGGCGGGAAAACCCGTTTTTTTTGGTTTTGGCGGGAAAACACGTTTTTGTGGTATTGACAGGGAGACACATTTTGCGGGGTTGGCGATAAAACGTGTTTTCGCTGTTTTGGCGGGAAAACGCGTTTTTTAAAATATTGGCACGAAAATGTGTTTTTCTGTTTTGGCGGGAAAATGCGTTTTTACGATTTTGGCAGGAAACAGTGTTTTTACGGTTTTGGCGGGAAAAACACGTTTTAATGATTTTGTGGTTTGACAGGAAAATATTTTTTTTTGACAAAAAATGTGTTTTGTAGTTTGAAATTTTTTGCATGTGACAAAATGATATTATGTATAGATTTGTAATTTGTGAATTACGTTAAAGGTATTATTTTGAATGAACCATCTCCATCCAGATTGTCCAAATTGGTTCAGCTGAATAAACTTCAAAATTAAATCTAAATTTTTGAAACTCATCTAGATGATCCATTTGAATGAATTGCACTTTTAAAGTCTAAACGAACAAAACTCTCATCTCCATCCAGAGGGTTCATCCAGATGAAAAAAAAAAAGAAACACACAACTTCTCCACCAAGGAAATGAGGTGGGAACAACAACAGCAACAATTTGGAGATGAGCCACTTTTGGGCCATTTTTATGATCAAACCATTTAACAAAAAAGACATTAGTCAAAGCCCATTTAACAAGATTTGTGACAAAACACATACATACATATCTTGCTTAATAACATGTGATGTAAGAGTCGACTAGAAAAACTAGAAGTGGATATATCATGGATGGACCGATCGAACTGAACCCTTTGGAAAAAAAAGTAACAATGTGAGAATTGTTATAACTACAAATCTTTGGTCTAATGGGCTATGTAAATATATGTACAATGCCGTGCCTGGCTTTATAAGGGTTAGAAGCAATGAAAAATTTTGGCCCCCAAAAATTGTATTATAATGGTCGAACACATGACCTTGGCCAATGAACCAGCATACTAAACCACTGAACCAACTATGATTCTTACCAAATTGGCCCCTAATTGTTTATATATAATTTGGTCCCAAGTACATGCTTGACTAGCTTGTAGTCAAGCATGCCATGATATTTACCAATGTCATGGAGATTCTTACCAAAAGATCAATGCAAGTTAATGCTACAGCATCCATTTTGGTTCTATAACACTATATCGGTATATCCTATGTTTTTCTCAACAGAACTATATCCTTTGTATTAGTTGTTGGAGTTAGCTTGAACGAGACTTGAGCAACAAGTTATTTGAATCCTAGTTGGATTATGATCTTGAAGGATAAGGATCATAATATATTGTGTGTTTATCAACTAAAAATAGGTTTTGTTAGTCGCTATATAAAGCCTTGTTGAGGTTATTATTTTGATGAGCTGTATACGACTTGTGAACTAAAGCTTAAGGTATTTTCCTAAAAGCTATTGATTGATTGAACAATAGAAGGACTTCTTGTTAAATTTGTGCTTCTATATTTGGTATCAGAGCTGGCACAAAGACCTTAACTGAAACCCTAATAAAACGACGAAGACGACAACCATGGAAGACACAAAAGATGTACCTGAAACGAGCAAAAAGGATTCTATATCCTCTTCTCTTAAACTCCCTATGCTGAACTCTACCAATCAACTGTTTGGGCTATCAAGATGAAGTTGCACTCAAAGTCAACAAAGTTTGGGAAACCATTGAAGAACCAAAACAGAAGAGAAGAATGATCTGGCAATATCACTTTTGTTCCAATCCATATGCATTAACCCTTCAAATTGGTGGTCTTGACTCAGCAAAAGCTATGTGGGAGGCTATCAAGACACGATACGTTGGATATGATAGAGTAAGAGAAGCTAGGTTGCAGACCTTGATGACTGATTTCGATAGACTAAAGATGAAGGAAGAAGATACTATTGATATCGTTGCTGGAAAAGTGTCTGAGAAATCTGAAAAAGCAGCATCTTTAGGAAAAATAATAGATGAGTCAAAACTTGTTAAGAAGTTTCTAAAGAACCTACCAAAGAAGAAGTATATCCATATGGTTGCTTCTCTTGAGCAGTTTTTGATCTGAACACAGCTAGTTTTAAGGATATTGTTGGGAGATTGAAAGCATACGAAAAACATGTGAATGAGGAAGAGGAGGATACAACTGATGATAATGGAAAATTGATGTATATATCCAATATGGATTCAAATCCGGATGGTTACGACAATAGGTATGGAAGTAACTGTGGCAGAGGACGCAGCGGTCGTACTAACTGGAGAGGAAGAGAGTGTGGACGCACTGGAACGTTTCATTCTCAGAAAGAAGCATATAGACAACAACAAAGCGGAGACATATCTCATATCACCTGCTTCCGATGTGATAAACAAGGCCATTATGCTTCTGACTGTCCATATAAGCAGTTGAAACTCCAGGAAACCGTTGAAAAGAAGGAAGATGATACTCATGAAGCTGATTATTTGATGGTACACGAGGTAGTTTACCTCAATGAAAAGAAAGTGAACCCTGCAATCATTGAGGCAGACTTGAACACTGAGAAACTGTGGTATCTTAACAATGGTGCCTCAAACCATACGGTTCAGACTTGATGGAGGTGGAAAAAGTTCTTGAGTAATGTTTATTACATCCATGGATTGAGGAGCAACATAATTTGCTTAGGATAAGCTACTGAAGCGGGATGTGAGGTTCGTATGAAAGGCAACATATTATCTCTGTTTGACAAATATGGAGAACCAATGGTTCGTACTACAAGATCTTCAAACAGACTCTACAAAGTTGCATTGAGCGTTGACCAAATAGATTGTCTACAAATAACAACAGTGTCTGAGTCATTCATGTGGCACTCTCGTTTTGGTCATGTTAACACTGATACACTGAAGCTTATGGTGAAGAAAGAGCTTGTTATTTGCGTACCATACATTGTGATCAGAAAAGAAACATGTGTGTCATGTCTGCTTGGGAAACAAGCCAGAAAACCCTTTCCACAAGCAACATTATTTTGAGCAAAAAGCCCACTCGAGCTGATCCATGGAGATCTGTGTGGTTCAATTTCTCCCTCAACAGCGGCTCAGAAAAGATATGTTCTGGTACTCATAGATGATCATACCCGTTATATGTCGACAGTGCTTCTAAGAGAGAAGGCTGAAGCCTTTGAGAAATTCAAAAAAATTCAGAAACCTGCTGAGCAAGAAACACAGAACAAGATCATTACGCTTCGAATAGACAGAGGAGGTGAATTCACATCAGAAGAGTTTCAATCTTACTGTGACAAGAATGGTGTCAAACGACATTTGACGGCACCATATTCACCTCAGCAGAACAAAGTGGTTGAACGTCGAAACCGTACTCTTTTGGAGATGACAAGGAGTATCCTAAAAACATATGCACATACCAAAATTTCTATGGGGTGAGGCTGTGAGACACTCCATTTAGGTGATTAAGAGACTTGCAACAAGATCACTGGATGGGAGAACACCTTAACGAGATGCTGAGAGCAAAGAAACCTAATATTAGATTGGATGTGTTTGTTAGGCAAGACAGAAACACCGGGAAGGAAGAAACTTAATGATAAAATGAGAATGCTAGTCCACTTGGGTATTGACTCTGGTTCAAAGGCATTCCGATTACTTGATCCAGCCACCAAAAGGATCATAGTGAGCCGTGATGTAATCTTTAGTGAAAACAAGGAATGGAGCTGAAACAATATGGATAAAACAGAACATTATGTTCTGGGATAGTTTGCTATAAACCTAAGACAATTAGGTAATGATGGTGAAACGGGAGAGATTACTCAAGAAGATGATTCTGAGAGTAAACCAGATGAAGTTATCTTTGAAGAATATGAAGCTGGTGAAGAAAATCCACAACTATAAGAAGATCACAACGAGTTGGTACGAAACCTTCTTACCTTAATGACTATATCTTATTAGCAAAAGTTGAGAGTAAACACCTGTTGATGGCTGTAAACGAAGAACCTTGGGGTTTCAGTGAGGCTAAGAAGTTGAAGGTTTGGATTGATGCCTGCAAAGACGAAATATTTTCCTCAGAAAAGAATAATACTTGGGAACTAGTATACTTACCTGCAGGTGTTAAACCAATTGGTCTTAAGTGGGTCTTTACGATAAATCGCAATGCAGATGGAAGTATCAATAAATTTAAAGCTCAATTAGTGGCAAAGGGGTCAAAAACACGGCATTGATTATGACAAAGTCTTCGCACCAGTGGCTCGCATTGAGACCATCCGCTTGATCATTGAACTAGCTGCTTCCAAAGGGTGGGAAGTTCACCACCTAGATGTTAAAACTGCATCCCTCCATGGTGGTTTCAAGGAAGAAGTCTTTGTGAGCCAACCAGATGGTTTTACTGTCAAAGGGTAGAGAATAAAGTTTATAAACTTAGAAAAGCTCTTTATGGATTGTGTCAAGCCCCAAGGGCATGAGATGTGAAGCTAAACCAAATCTTGAGAGGATTTGGAAGATAACAAAGCTCTTTATGGATTGCGTCTTGCTCGAAGGAACTTCCGTAAGGAAGAAGAAAACAAAGTTCTCGTTTTTGTTGTCTATGTGGACGATTGCTTGTTAATGGATCATCTCTGCAGTTGATACAAGAGTTTAAGCGTGAGATGACTACTAAATTCGAGATGAGTGATATTGGCAAACTGGCCTACTACTTAGAAATTGAAGTTCTTCAGAAAGAAGATGGCATTAGACAGGAATGGCTTCCTGCAACTCAACACACATACCAACGGAGATGAATACAAAATTTTCCAAATCAACCGATGTGAGGAATGTGGATGAGAAGCAATACCATCGAAGCATTGGTTGTTTGCGCTATCTACTCCACACTCGTCCATACTTGTCATTCAGTGTTGGGGTACTTGGCAGATACATGCAAAAGCCAAAGAAATCGCATGGTGCATCCTTGAAACAAGTGATGAGATATTTACGTGGGGCATGTTCTCTTAGTCTTCGTTACTTGCGTGGAAAAGATATGAGACTTGAAGGCTACAGTGACAGCTCACATAATGTGGATGATGATGATGGAAAAAGCACTACTGGACATGTCTTTTACTTTGGAGGATGCCCTATAACTTGGTGTTCAACAAAGCAAGAGATAGTGGCTTTGTCAAGCTGTGAAGCGGAGTTTATGGCCGCTACAGAGGCTGCTAAGCAAGCCATTTGGGTGCCGGAATTGTTGAGTGAAGTTGTTAATGAAGCCTGCAAGCAAGTAATCATCAGAGTTGATAACAAATTAGCAATTCAACTCGCAAGGAATCTTGTATTTCATGGCCGTAGCAAACATATACACAGACGCTTCCATTTTGTACGTGAATGCGTTGAGAAGGAACAAGTGGAAGTCGAGCGTGTACCAGGGAATAAGCAAAGAGCCGACATACTAACCAAACCGCTTGGAAGAATCAAGTTCAGAGAAATGAGGAGTTTGATTGGAGTTGAAGATGTGAGTGAGTTTAAGCTTAAGGGGGAATATGTTGGAGTTAGCTTGAACGAGACTTGAGCAACAAGTTATTTGAATCCTGGTTGGATTATAATCTCGAAGAATAACGATCATAATATATTGTGTGTTTATCAATTAGGAATGGGTTTTGTTAGTCGCTATACAAAGCCTTGTTGAATCAGTACTAGCTTTTGACCCGCGCTTTTCAAGCGCGAAAATTTATTTATTATTAAAAATTTATATAATTGGTTTTATATGAGATATGAGAATGTAATATCCTAAATGTCACAATATAAACACTCCAAAATTTGTAGTTAATTGTTTTAAGTTAATTTCAAGTTTCTGTTTTTAAAATTTTAGATTTGGTTTTAGATTTTGGTTTTTGGTTTTTATTTTTTAAGTTTCTATTTTTTATTTTCAGCTTTTGGTTAAGGTTTTTAGTTTTTATATCTGCTGAGTTAGTTTGAACCGATATTAGCAACAAAAAAATCCCATATAATTGAACATCTATTTTAAAACTGAAAAGATGTCAAAAAATTTTAAAAAAATTTGTAATAGTTTATTTTTTAAATAGACAAAAACAAAAATATAATCCGCTTTTTTAGCTATTGGTTTTGATTTTTAGTTTTTAGATTTATTTTTTAGTTCTTCTTTACGTCTAATTTTTCTGAAAAGATAATCACTAAATTCTTTAATAAAAATTAAAAAAAGGTATATTACGATTTTCAAAATCTACTGGTTTCATATAATTAGTAGATTTCCATATTTTTAAGGTACTCTTAAGATATAAAATCTATTGGTTTCATATAATTAGTAAAATTCCATAGTTCATATTTTGATGATATCGAAATATGTATTTAATCGTGTTAGTTTAGTTTAAGTAATACGGTTCAACCAACTATATGTCATATATTATTTGTAACGCTCTAAAAAGAGTCCAAATTTAAATTTCAAGTTGTATTAGTAGATAAAAAAAAAGAATATGTTTTAATAGAGTCTTAAAAAATTTGTAATAATTTATTTTGTAAATAGACAAAAACAAAATATAATCCGCGTTTTCAGCTATTGGTTTTGATTTTTAGTTTTGAAAAAATAATCACTAAATTATTTATTAAAAATAAAAAAATGGCAGATTGCGATTTTAAAAATCTATTGGTTTCATATAAATAGTAGATTTCCATATTTTTAAGGAACTATTAAGATATGAAATCTATTGATTTCATATAATTAGTAAATTTCCATAGTTCGTATTTTGATGATATCTGAATATGCATATTAATTGTGTTAGTTTAATTTAAGTATATGTCAACCAACTATATGTCATATATTATTTGTAACACTCTAGAAATAGTCTAAATTTAAATAACAACTTGTATCAGTAGATAAAAAAGGACCCTGCTTTAATAGATTCGGAAATTTTTTTATGATTAAAATTTATATAATTGGTTTTTATCTTTATTTAAAGTATGTTTTAGTATAAAATCAGTAATCCAAAATTTGTGGTGATGATTTTTTTTTACGTTAATTTCTAGTTTCTGCTTTTAAATTTTAGATTTGGTTTTAGATTTTGGTTTTTTGTTTTTATTTTTTAAGTTTCTATTTTTGATTTTCACTTTTTGGTTATGGTTTTTAGTTTTTATATCTACTGAGTTAGTTTGAACCGATATTAGCAACAAACAAATCTCATATAATTAAACATCTAATTTAAAATTGAAAAGATGTCGAAATATTTTTTTAAAAATTGTAATAGTTTATTTTGTAAATAGACAAAAAAAAAGTATAGCCCGCGTTTTCAGCTATTGGTTTTGATTTTTAGTTTTTAGATTTACTTTTTAGTTTTTCTTTACATCTATTATTTTGAAAAAATAATCACTAAATTATTTAATAAAATAAAAAAACGGTATATTACTGCTTTCATATAATTAGTAGATTTCCATATTTTTTTAAGGAACTGTTAAGATATGAAATCTATTGGTTTCATATAATTAGTAAATTTTCATAGTTCATATTTTGATGATATCTAAATATGCATATTAATTGTGTTAGTTTAATTTAAGTAATACGGTTCAACCAACTATATGTCAGATATTAATTGTAATGCTCTAAAAGAGTCCATATTTAAATAACAACTTGTATTAGTATATAAGGGATTCTGTTTTAATAGAGTTTAAAAATTTGTAATAGTTTATTTTGTAAATAGACAAAAACAAAAATATAACCCGCGTTTTCAGATATTGGTTTTGATTTTAAGTTTTTAGATTATTTTTTAGTTTTTCTTTACATTTATTTTTTTGAAAAAATAATCACTAAATTATTTAATAAATAACGTTATATTACGATTTTCAAAATCTACTAGTTTTATATAATTAATAGATTTCCAAATTTTTAAGGAATTGTTAAGATATGAAATCTATTGGTTTCATATAATTAAAAATTTTCATAGTTCATATTTTGATGATATCTAAATATGCATATTAATCGTGTTAGTTTAATTTAAGTAATACGTTTAACCAACTATATGTCATATATTATTTGTAACGCTCTAAAAAAGTCTAAATTTAAATAAAAACTTGTATTAGTAGGTAAAATAAGGACTTTGTTTTAATAAAGTAGATTTTGATGAGTTGTATACGACTTGTGAACTAAAGGCTTAAGCTTAAGGTATTTTTCTAAAGGCTATTGATTGATTGAATAAGAAAAGTATTTTTTTTTGAAAAATATAAGAAAAGTATTTCTTGTTAACTTTGTGCTTCTATATTAGTTATGGATTAGGTATAGTCAACTAATTAAACGAACATCTATTTTGTTTGAACTATTAATCTAAGATGGTTTACTACTGTGATTTATGTTTGTTTCATTTGTTGTCGTTTCACAGTATCATCTAAAACGTACAAAATAAAAATATCAAAATAATGTCAAATTTAATAAATATACCAGAAAAGATGACCGACTTTCAACACATAATTCCATGCTATCTTAAAACATATCATTCTATACTCCAATGAATATAATGATTCCTGACTTCAACTTTGAAAAGTGCCCATAGACTGTGGTTTCTTAATATCAGTCCGTATTTCCTAAAATTGCACCAATCGCGTTCCTTTTATCACTCCGTATTTCTTAATATAATGGACTGACTTCAACTTTGAAAAGTACCATAGACTGTGGGTTCTTTAAACTTTAATATCAATCCGTATTTCCTGAAATTGCACCAATCACGTTCTTTTTATCACTTCTTGATTGAAACATCTTCTCCAGGATCCCTATATCTTATTCCCTAATCTCTAGGACACATTTTTCTTTTAATTTTATATGTCAACGGAAAATCATAAAATTAAACTAGAAAAGTGAATATTTTTTATTTGACTTATAGAATTTGATAAAAATATTTCAAAAATCAAAAAACGTTTTTTCCATATTTTTCACGAAAATCATCAAAATATATTAAAAATGATTTTAAAATACTTTTCTCAAATTTAAAAAGTATAGAACGTAAATATGCGCGCATGGGTTCACTAATCCGTAGAGGGAGGGGTAGGGTTTAGTTTTGAAGAGAGGAGAAGATTTAATTTGGGAATTTGGGTTTTAATCAAAAAGAATTATTAAAAAAAGGCATAGCAGATCAAGTGAGAGCATAGGAGACTGGCTCTATCAAAAAAGGGACATGGGAAAAGTTGGCACCAAGATCTGATGAGGAGATAGGAGGCATGGGACAATTGAGAGGCCAGGGAAGCTTAGTTGATGTTTCTTAGAACATCCATATATATATAAGAATATCTCAAAATAGGGGCATGGGAAAAGTTGGCTCTTCTCGATTCCACTTTTTGTTAGGAAGTTATTGCAAACTTTGGACACACATATATACGCACATAACATCAGTGCCGGCTTAGAAGGGGGGGACAAACGGTGCGACCACCCCGGATTCAAACCCGTGTCCCCCCGATCTTACTAATTAAAGGGTCTAATATTTTGTATACATACAATTTTTTATATATTTTTAAAAAAAATATTTTAGTTGAATAGACCCCAAATTATTTTACACATACATAATTTATTTTCTATCATAAATTTTATAAAGATGTCGATGATACAAATTTTAAAATATATTTAAATTTTTAATAAATATAAATATTAAAGCCTTAAATTTTTTTTGCCCAGAGATCAAAATACATGTTGAGCCGGCCCTCCATAACATATCTCTATGTACACATGTATGTATAGTTGTCAGTTTCTTCATGGTTAATTTGACAGCATCTGAACTTTATGCAACCTTTTAGCTCACACACAATTGAGGGATAAAAAGTAGGTACAAAACCTTGATCTGGTGAGGAGATAGGAGACATGGGAAAATTGAGAGGCCAGGGAAGCTAAGTTGATGTTTCTTAGAACACCCATAGATATCGTATAAGAATATCTCAAAGATTTTAACTGTGATTATAATAAATGTATCAGTTAAATGTGTTTTAAGTATCTTAACTTGTAAAAAATATTACCCATTATTTTTTTCATTTAGCCAGTTTGTGAGATGTTCTTAGGTTTACAGTTTTCGCTTGGTATGGTGATAAGGTTTTATATATAATATTTGTATTTATGCATATTCTAGACGTGGACAGACATCATATATTATCAGAATCTTTTTGATTCAAATAAGAGACTGATAATAGTAAATATGTATAGCAAGATATATTCTTTCTAGAGTCAATATTGGACCATCCTATAGTCATAAGCTATCCAATTTTGTGGTCTCATGAGGTGAACCCACATTTATTTTGTCACCCAATTAAGTTCCATTATATCCGAATGTGTTTTCTAAGTTTTGGCAAAATATTATCTTCGACATTTAAAGTTATATCGTCGTTTTGTTTGTGTTTGTATATCATGTGCGAACGCGATGACTTTAGGACGTTATTCTCTTATGAGACATAACCCTTCATACTTATTCTCTTATAACCTAGTATATTTTACATGACCCAAAAATTTGGAAAATTACCATAAAATCCTTAAGTAATGGATAATCAACACCACTAAATCAAAAGAAATGAGCCACATGATTTTCTCCACTCTCTCCTCCTAGCATAGGACCCAATATTCTTCTTCCTCTTTAATTAACGTATAACAATGCCCACTTCAATTTTCTCTCAATTCTTCACCAACTAAGGTCTCTGTCATCAACGTTCTTAATTTGTCTTCGAAAGACACAAGCAGGTGTGGACCGAGAACTTTATATAATATGTGGCACATTGTGTAACTTAAAACATAAGTTAGAGATATATAAATAAATATAGATGAATTCTTACAGAAAAAACAAAAATGTGTGTGGGCATGTGCCACACCCCCTTCTCACCTGGGTACGCCCCTGGACACAAGCATCATCAACATCTACAGGACATCAAAATCGTGTATCTTCCTCTATTGAAGACCCAGGGTAATTCTCTCTCTCTCTCTCTCTCTCTCTCTCTCTCGTAAATTAGATCAAGTTCTATCATGTACCAAAGACATGAACGTACGTACTAAGAGTGATTTGAAATTGAATAGAATCTAAAGTATTAAGTCTGGTACATCTAGTGTTACTATGATTGTTCATACGAAACGTACAACTCATTAAACTGGTACAACTATTAGTGGCGTATACAATATGTATGTTGGTACAACTAGTGTTACTGTGATGGTTCATATGAAACATACAATAGGTCTAAGATATAACTAGTATGACCAGATAAAATAATATAACTTGTATTACTAGTATAACTGTAATATTGAGAGCAACATGAAAACAGTATAAGTGGTACAACTAGCACAAATGGCACCAGTGCTACGTGTATAACTAGAATAACTGGTACTACTACTAAGTGGTGATGTTTATTATGCTTTTTCAGATAACGATGGATAACAACGAGCGTATGGTGATATATTTTGATCAAGGGGGTAGCTATTCAGATGTGGGAGATGAAGTTCGATGGAAGCGGAAAGACCGACATATTTCTACTTTAGTGTTTACAAAGAGAAGTTATGAGGAGGTGACTTACTCTCACTCGGTTGATAGAATATACAAGAAAATGAAGATTGATGTAGCTTCAACCAAGATTCAACTGAGTTACTTTCCATTGGGAATGGATGATAAGAGGCCATGTTATATCTACGATGACGAAGATGTTTTAGGATATTTATTGGAAGTAGAGAAAAATCAGGGGCATATTGTCTTGCACCTGGAGCTCACAAGATCTGTCTCAGAAAACCAAAGTAACGAGATATTTTCTAGGGATGAGGAAATTATTAGTGATGCAAGAGCTAATGATGATATGGTCGGTCTTAAGGAGTTGACAATTATTCCTCATACCCAAGAGGATGAGAATGAGAAAAGTGATGAAGTGGGTGATGAAAGGGATGATATGGAGGGATTGGCTGTTGTTACACCAGCTCCAACACCAGTTGTACATTTTGAGTGGGATGATGGTATTTGACTATATTAAAATATTGTGGCATTGGTTGCAAATGGTATTTACGAGCTGAAAAGTTGAAGAACTCGGATTTTTTCTCTATAAGAACGTATCAGAAGATACATACTTGCACTCGTATAGATGAAAGTGCAACAAGAAAGGGGAAAAGAGGCACACCAAGTTTGGTCGCCTCTGTGCTGCACGCTGATTATCCAGGAAAATACAAGACTCCGGCACCAAAGGATCTCATAGATTTGATTCACCATAGACTGGGTGTTACGGTTTCGTATGCTACGGCTTGGAGAGGAAAATACCAAGCTGTGAATGATGTGCGAGGTAACCCAACAGAGAGTTTTGCTAGACTACCATCTTACTTGTATATGTTGGAAAAGTTGAATCCTGATACGGTTACCCGCTTAGTAGTGGATGAGAAGAACCAGTTTAAGTATATGTTCTTTGCACTCGGAGCTTGCATTGAAGGGTTTAAGTCCATGAGAAAATTGATTATTATGGATGGAACTCACTTGAAGGGTGTGAATAAAGGAGTGCTTCTTATTGCCATTGCTCAGGATCCAGATCATCATCACTATCCCCTCGCTTTTGCTGTAGTAGATGGTGAGAAAAATGCAAGTTGGAACTGGTTTTTGACTATATTAAAACCTTGATATCAGATGATCCTCAGCTTGTATTTTGTACTGATAGAAACCAAAGCATCATCAAGACAGTACATGAGGTCTACCCACTGGCGATCCATGGATATTGCATATATCACTTAGCTAATAATGTGAAAGGAGCATGCAGCCATGTTAGGAAAGATGTGGTTGCCTTCAAGTTCAAAAAAATTGCTGGTATTTACACAGGGAGAGAGATTAGAAGAAAATATAATGATTTTAGGAGAAAGTATCCTCAGGCCGCCGACTATCTAGATGAGAGTGTTCATGAGACCAAATGGGCAAGATGTCAATTTCCAGGAGAAAGGTACAACATAGATACAACCAACACTGTTGAATCAATGAATGTTGTTTTCAAGGAACAAAGGAAATATGTGTTGTTGCCATTGATTGATGAGATTGTGGGGAAGATCATTGAATGGTTTAACAAATACAGACAGATGCGGTACCACAGACACAGCGACTTCTCCACGTGTGCATGTTGAATTGCATGAGAACCGATGGCAAAAATACTCTCTGTGGAGGTGCTAAACACATTTGAACGTCTGTGCAATGTTACTGGTCAAGACGGGAAAGGTTTTTTGGTTGATTTGATCAACAGAAGATGCTACTGTAGGCATTTTGATATTGACCAATATCCTTGTGTGCATGCACTTGCCGTTATCCTGAAGTATGGAAGAACTTCAAAAGATGAGTCGTTGGAGGAATCAGTTGAAAAATATTGTTCCAAGTATTACTGGATGGAGCAGTGGATAATGGCATACTACAGGACAATATATCCCGTGCCTCATCATTCATCCTGGCAAGTTCCTCTTGAAATACAATCTCAGGTTGTCCTCCCACCAGATGTGGAGAAAAAGAAAGGAAGATTACAAGTTACTAGATTCCCATCTGCTGGAGAATCTCAGAGGAAGAGAAAGAAAACATATCCACCATTCTCAGAGTGGATTGGTCACAGCAGCGACAAAGATGACATCGACAACGTTGACAACGATTACTAAGAAAGCAGCACAAGGGAAACGACAACGAGGAAAGTGGCAACGAGGGAAGTGGCAACGAGGGAAGTGATGAATGAATCTTACTTATGTGTTATGAAACTTTCTTTTGTGTTGTGGTATTTATGTGTTGTGAAACTTATTTAAGTGTTAAAGATGATATCTATGTGTTTTAAAACTTTGTAATGGACCAAATTTGTAATGTGTTGTTTCTGTCAGGTACTACTGAGACAACTGGTAAAACCTTTTAAAACCTACTAGTCACGTTTATGTGTCTACAACTAGTAATACGAGCGCAACTTAAAATTGTAATACTAGTACAACTAAGACAACTACGTTAGATATACCATGAATAGAATACTGGTACAACTATTACAATTATGAAAATATTTAAATTCAACTTGGCTTTCCATATGAAAATAACAATAAACTAAACAAATTGGAAGGTCCTTAGAGTGGTCCATACTAATAATTGTAATTTTCTAAAAAATATTTCAGTTATTACAATCACTTAAGTTTCCATGATTTACCTTTTACCTTATACCTTAAAGTGTTGTTTACAAATTTGTTCACTAAATTTTTGAAAAACATACACCAAATATATTTTAACAAATATAATAAATCCATTGTACTTGGTTCTATGTATATCACTATTTAAAGACTGTACAACCAAAGTATCTTTATTTACAATGAGGTACAACTAAAGTTTTCAATTTTTTTACCAAAATACAACTATGTATAAACGTGTACACCTCGAAACTAGGTACAACTACGATAAGACTGTACAACTAGAATACTAGTGCAAGTATGTTATTACGGATATCACATTGAAATTGTTTATCACGTTTAAATGTGATGCACGTTCTAAATATGATAGATAGTTGTACATTTCTTTCATAGTTGTACCAGTTGTACCTGTCAGAGTAGTTTTGCCATAGTTATACTGGTTATACCAATAACCTGTCACGATCAACAAGATGAAAACTACTATGACAAACACAAAAGTCTTAAGTTTTACATTTCAAAAGCAACACAAGTTTTAAGTTTTACAATAAAAAAGCAACATAAGTCTTAAGTTTTACAAAAGCATGACATGCTCACATACACAAGTATTCAGTTCAAAATACAAGTGCGAAAATAAACACTCAGATAACTTCTGGACATAGGGAGACTGCCTTAAATGAGAAGGCTTTGACACACTCTTTGGCCTCGTCAAGGCATCCACATCCTCCACTGAATCTTTTGTAGCATCGTCATCCACCGCAGCTGTTTCCTTCTCCGCAGCAGCTTTGTTAGCTTCCTCCTCTTCAGCCTTCTCCGCCGTAGTTGTCATAACTTCAAGTGTAGATAGCAATACCTCCTCCTCTATGAATGACAAAAAAAAAATTGGAATCAAAACAATAATCACATCCACAATCATAAACACAATCACAATTAACTCATAACAAAGTAAGTTCAAAATACATTACCTTCCATTGGCTTCTCGTTCTCACCCGCTGCAACCACCTTAGGCTCATCTTCGCCCACCTTCTCTTTCTCACCTGTTGTAGGAACCTCAGGCTCATCTTCGCCCTCCTTCTCGTTCTCATCTATTTTAGGAACTTCAGGGTCATCTTCCCCCTTCTTCTCGTTCTCATCTGTTGCAGAAACCTCCTCGGACTCGTCCTCTCCTTCTTTCTCGCCATCTAAAATACAAAAATGAAAGAGTTAATGAATTTTTGTCAAAAACATACCCCAATACATAAGAACATTTTTATACCATTTTTTTGACCTCCACTGGTGTCAAAACGATCATGATCAAATAAGTCATCCACGTTTCTAAACTCGTCCCTCCGAATGCGGACGTCTTCCATACTCTTTATTCTTGCCTCCAACTGAGCAATTATGTCATCTCTCACCTTCATTATTGCTTCCAACTGAGCAACTCTTGTTTCCAAACTCTCACATTCTACCTCGGTGTCCTCAGCTTCTTCAGAAATCCTCTCAGGCTTGTCTTCTTTCTCTCGGGTTTTGACATCCATTATGTACAGATCCTCCCAAAAAATCTTTCTTCAGTCAAGGATAATAATCTTGTTCCACCCGTCGACAATTGCATCGGCCGCCGGATCCCCATCATCTCTCAGCTCATTGTCTTTTGATAAACCCATCATCTAAGATCTCAAAAAATAAATCTAACTCGCTTTCATTTGGTTCCAAAATACTACAAATTTCCTGAAAAAATTACCCAAAGATCACCCATTAAGGTAAAAATATGAAGACTTAAAAAAATTACACAAAATTACACGTCAAGAGTATCACCTTTGTTTTTTCAAGCTTTTCATATATCTCTGACAACGCATATCCTGATGTCCCATTCGCTAGGAACCTTGACTTGCACATTCTTGGACAGCTATCTTCAAATTTGTCAACGTCAACATCTTCTCTAAAATTTTCTTTCAGCACTTGGATACTTTGAAAGGCTAATATCTGCACAGATTTTAAACAGAAATATTAGTAACAAATTAAACATGGTATATGCCATTCAGTTAACAATGATTACCTCTAGTGGGCTGATAAACCCAGAAGTCATCAAAGGTGAAACGCCCCCATGGAAACGTGTGACACACCTGAAGATCATTAACCATTCGGAGAAGAAAAGGCTCTATAGGGTTCCATACCTTGATCTTCCTCCAATGACTGTCGCTAAGAAGTAAAGAATTGCCATCCTCAACCGCTCATGACTACCATCATAATCCATATTCTTTAGCTTCTTTAGGACATCAGCCGGTGTCACTCTTAGTTCAGGAGGAGGATCACCCTTCTTTTTTGGTTTTTGCTGAAAGTACTTCTTAGCAAACCTCAAACTCCCAATGGTCTTATAGTTCTCTGGATATGTGTGGCAGTATAGTCCTGAGAGGAGGCCATGTTCTCTGATAGAATAACAAATGGGAACCCCATTTACCACAAACCAAGCATGTATCTTCTTGTCCACTTTTACTGTGCGAAGCAACAACATCCACAATCCCGTGACCTTTCTTCTTGAGGAGCATTCCATATGAAAAATATGCTGGAACTGTGGGTGTACGAGAAACCATTTCTTCTCGGAATCATGAAAATTTTCCATCAACTTGATGAAATGTTGTTGATGACACCTTGAGGAGAGCTTACAAGGCTTCCCATACTCGGACGATGGGAAGAAAAACTTGTGTGGTTTGATTGCTCCTCCAGCCATCTCCTCACTCTGCACAAAAAATATAACATTAATACAATAAAAAATTAAAGAATTGTACTAGTAATACAACTTATACTTGTACTAGTAATCCAAGTTATATCGGTTATACAAGTGCTAGTTGTACGAGTATCAAAAGTTATACATATACGAGTTATACTGGCAATACAAGTATTATAAGTTATATTCCGATTGTAGTTGCACGAGTATTGAAAGTTGTATATTTACATATGTTATAGTTGTACGAGTTATACAAGTAATACATAGAACAGTTGTACAATTTTAACTAGTTAGATATGTTCTAATTATAGTTACATCTGTTATAGTTGTACGAGTAGTTATACAAGTAATACATAATTATAGATAACTATTAGTTGTACGAGTTATACAAGTTTACATATTACGGTTATAGTTAAATATGTCTTAGTTGTAGAAGTAATACAAGTAATCTATATAATAGTTGCACAAACAGTTATCATCTAACAGTTTTACAAGTTTCTAACTAGTAGTTGTACCAGTTACACAATTTTGCATTTCATAGTTGTATTAGTAATATTAGCTAAACTTATAGCAGTTGTACTAGTAAGATTTCTTTTACGTACAACTAAATATACTAGATCAACTATATACAAAATATATCCTAATCTGCCGTATTATAACACTTGAATTCAAGTTGGTCCGGTTTTTACCTCTGTAGCATTATGTTCTTGAGATGTGCGAGCTTCACTGTGATTCGACCCAATTTCCTCAAGATTTTCTCCTTGTTCAGAAGAACGTGTCCCCCTCTTAGTGGAAGCCCCGGAAGGAGGTGTAACCGGAGGGATGTTTGGGTCTTCAGTGTTCGCTGGTGGAGGATCTTGTGACTTCGCCGACTCCGTTGATTATGTTGCTTGACTCTCGGACTGAGCAGGAGAACCAGTCGGGGTTGGAGAAGCGGATGAAGTAGGGCTTGGCCGGAGGTTAGAGTACCGACGCGGCCGTTTACTGGGTTGAGATGATGACCCACCGTCGTCTTTTACGTGTTCCTCTACCAGAGATGGTTTATCTCGCTTTTTCTTTATCGTTTCAGGATTTCTTGGGTGGATGAGATATCCTTCTTCTCCAGTGGAGGAGATTCCTTCTTCTTCTTCCTTTTGGTTCCTTTCAATTTAGATATCATTTTTGTCATAGAGATTGACAGAGATCGAAAGAGACAAAGTTTGTATTGGGAAAACTTTATATTGAGACAGAGATTGACAAAGATCGAGAGAGATCGTGCGTGGAGAAGTTGAGTTTGAAAACCTCTTTCAATTGAGTGTCTCTCGATTTGGGAATTTAGGTTTAAGTCGGGGTCCAAGTCGGGTAAGGTTCGTCTGGGTTCGAAGTCGGGTAGGATAATAATGGCACAGATCGTAAATAAACTGATGTTTTCTGGTTTTTTAGCTATTTACCCCTTTGTTGTATTTAAATTTTAATGTTTAATTAAAAGAAATTATAGTTGGGTCATTTTAGAATTTTTGATACACAACTGGGTCAGGAGAGAATTTGATTCATGCCTTTAGCCGTTAGTTTATAACATACCAATAAATGAATGTGTTAGATGATGATAAAAAAGTTCTTAAGAAAACACATTATATTATTATTGTTGATGGTGTTAATTAAGGTTTATCTACTGAAAATTACGTACTATATTTTCATAAATATATATTTCCACAGTCCATATAGCAACACGTACGTACCAATCTGACCATAAGACATGCTTTACTTTTTATCACACTATATATTCTTGTCCGTTGTTCCTTTTTTTATTGTTACTAGATGATAATCCGCCCGACTGGATGAGTCTTTATTTTATGGTATATATAAATATTTCAAAAATACAATCTAATAATGATCTCAGTTTTACTGATCAAGTAGATTGTTAAAATATTGTATTTTATCACTATATTGTATTTTATCACTATATTGTATAATAAAGGCGTCACTATAATGTTGTGAACAATAAAATCATTTTAGTAATAATTTATAAAGTTTTTTTAGCTAAAATTTGGTGAAAAGTTATATACACTAAACAATTTAGTTAAATTTTTAAATTATTTTTTAATGAAAAATTGGGAGGTTATTATTTTATTGTTAAAAGCTTATAATAATAGTTAATACAAATTATATAAATAAAATATATATTGTTCTTGATTTATTCTAAATACATTTAAAATACGGATATATATATATATATATATATATATATATATAAATCATTTTCAAAAATAAAGTAATATGAATAATAGAAAACCAAAAAACAAATAATAATGATAATTGTACTTTGGACCGTAGTAATCTTTAGTTTAATTAAAGTAAGTCCATTAAATTATAGGATATCTATGTTTTCAATCAAAATTAAAAAATATATTATTCATGTATTCACACTTCATTTTTTGTACTTCAATTTAATAATATAGATGACTAGTGTCTGTATTCTTGTTCACTGATTATCTACGTATTGTTAGGCCCTTAGCAAAATAACTATATTTTTATTTTTTAACATATAATTGTGATAATTCTAAATATTTTGGGTCTTTATCTAAGTTTTTAAAGAAAATAGGGACTATTTTCAGTACTATTTATGCTAAAAAAGAAGGGGATTTTGCAGAATTGACCTAAAACTTGAAGT
>JABAYD010021773.1:0-23502 GCA_014822095.1 Diplotaxis tenuifolia
AATTCTTATATATGTTGTTGTTATCTAAACATAATATTGTAATAACATGATAATGCTTATATATATATATCTTATTTTTTATATAATTGATTTTGTTTTTTGAATTTAAAACAAATTTTATCTTAGTGATATAAGTTTATATATAAATTAATTATTTTTTTATCTTAGTGATATACATTTATATGTTATTATATTACGTAATTGATTATTAATATGCATATTTAATAAATAAGATATCTTATAGAATATTATAATATTATCTGAAAATATTATTTTCAATTACGAAAAATAAAATTGTAAGTTAACAATTTAAAATTAAATACTTAAAAAATATTAATATATTTTCAAAAATATTGTAATATGCATATTTTTTTCAACACTAAAATAAACAAATATTTTTTGATGGAAATAAGTTATATAAAAACAGTTTAATGTTTGATTTAGGTTTTTATAAATTATAGAAAATAACTTATGATGTTATTTTGGAATTAATAAAATAAAAATAATAAATATTCGTAAGAAAATTATGCCCGCATATGCGGGCACAACACCTAGCTATCTTTTAAACTTGAGGGTAAAATTTATCATTGGATTATGAACATTTTTTTTGTTAGCTGAGCTATTGGAGTATGAACATAATAATTTGTTTTATTATCTTCGGTAGTCTTACAAAAAGATCACCTTGTAGAACTATATAATCAGTGGATAAAATAAATCATCCGATAACTTAAAATATTTATGTGAATATTTCAAATATGAACAACTTCTGATAATATGATCAACAACAACTCTTAGTTACAAAAAAAAAAAAACAACAACTCGCCTTGCTGTTTTCATATTTAAAGCATAAACCGCCTCTAGTTTAATCTATATAAAACCAACGCGCTGTTGCATTAAAAAATATTGAAACAACAGCCAGTCTCGTTTTCTTGTTAAAGCGGGTCGGGGCAGCCCAAGTTCAATTTCCATAAACCCGTTTCGAAATCCCCTGTACGCGGTAATGCATCATCACATGGCGAAACGTACAGTCGCTGACGTCGTCGTAGTTCTCGACAGTGACGACGAAGACAACGGAATAGTACGCGGAGGAGGAGTAGGTGCGTTTCGGCGGAGAAAGCTTCGTGATCTCGAAAGCTCTTACTCATACAGCTCTAGGTCAGCTCTCTTTCTCTATCGCATACACGAATTATGGTGTTTGATGAGATTGAAAATTTGATAGGTGTGCTTGAGCACGCTCGTGTTCATCCCAAGTTTCTCCACTCGAATGCTACTTCTCACAAATGGGCCTTCGGAGGTAAAGCTAAGAAGAGATGAAATGTTGAATGAAATCTTTTGTGTTGATTTTATTTTCGTGTTGTGTTACAGCAATCGCAGAGCTACTTGATAATGCTGTTGACGAGGTAGACTACCTCTCTTTTGTTCTTTGTGATAGTGAGTGAATTGTATCTTATGGCATTGCTTTTGTTGATTGATTTTTTTCTCAGATACAGAACGGTGCTACTTTTGTCAAGATCGATAAGATTGATCTTGCAAAAGATAACTCACCAGCTTTAGTTTTCCAAGGTACACTAGAATTTTAAGTGGATGTGTGATTCTTTGCTTAACCGTGGGTTTGGATGTTGTTAGTGACATTATGTATGTATCTTTTCGATGTCATTTGAAGATGATGGAGCCGGGATGGATCCTGAGGGGATTAGAAAATGCTTGAGCTTAGGCTACTCATCAAAGAAGTCTAATACAACCATTGGACAGTGTAAGTTCTTATAAATCTGTGAGAAAGGGCTGAGATTGTTTCTTGTTATGTTGTTATTTCAGGTCTCTAACCATAGTTCCTTCCACTCTTGTGTACAGATGGAAATGGTTTCAAGACAAGTACTATGAGACTCGGAGCTGATGCCATCGTTTTTACTCGCTCAACTCGTGGAGGGTATTTGATATATCTCTTTTGAATTTGGTGTATGCTCTTTGTTTTTAGTATTCTCATACTTGTATCTTTCTCTGTTTTAGCAAATCAACACAGAGCGTTGGTCTTCTGTCTTACACGTTCCTTAGGAGAACTGGTCAGGATGATGTGATTGCTCCTATGGTAAAATTCTCCTGAAATAAGTAGTTCACTACAAAGTTTGGTAGCTAAAAAAGGTGAAACTTTTGCAGTTTGATCTCGATTGATGTTATTGTATCTGCAATGTAGATTGATATTGATACATCCAGTGACCTCCCCCAACCAATTATTTATGGCACTCCCGAAGATTGGTCTGCCAACCTTAACCTTCTTCTCAAATGGTCTCCGTTTTCAACGGAGGATGAACTGTTGCAGCAGGTTTGTTCCTTCTAAAGATGCAGGTTCAGCGTGTATATTTAATGTGGTCCATTTATTAATTCGCCTATTTCTATGCTTCACCAACCAGTTTGAGGATATTGGAGCCCATGGAACAAAAGTAATGATATACAACTTGTGGCTTAATGATGAAGGAATATATGAGCTGAGATTTGACGAGGAAGATGATGTACTTACACTTTCTTTCACGGATCAGGTATATTGCAGAAGTTGGGGTGTGAAATGTATCTAATATTTCTTCTTTCATACTTGGTGTAATAGGACATACGGCTCCGGGATGAAAATGCCTTGGACGGGAAACGGGTTTACAATAGTGTGACGTTAGAACTAAGATCTCATATTTCATACCGCTTTAGACATTCTCTAAAGGTAAGTCTTCTGAATATCCTCTTACTGTTTTTCCCTCTTGTATGGATGTTTAAAAAGATGACTTGGTTTCTTTATCCTTAGGCGTACATATCCATGTTGTATCTCAAAAAGTTCAAAAACTTCAAAATTATTCTTCGGGGAATCCCTGTGGAGCAATTCAACATTGCTGATGAACTCAGATATCCGGAAACTATAAAGTACAAACCCCATGCAGCTGCAGTGGAATATGTAATACACTAAAACTTCCTTTCTACTCGCTGATTTCATTTCGTGCATGGAGTTTCCGCTGTGTCTCAATTTAACTGTGAGAGAAAGAAAAACATTAAGCTTCCTTGTTACAGGCTGCCACAGAAATTAAAGTTGGATTCGTCAAGGAGGCCCCTAAACTTCCAGTATGTGGTTTCAATGTCTATCACAAAAACCGTCTCATCATGGTACGTTTTGATATAGCAGTTGACATAAATTTGTTAGCTTCCGCTTTTGTATATGGTTTGATTAAGTGAGATCTCCTTGCACCATTACAGCCTTTCTGGAAGGTCACGGGTGGTTCGACTAAAGGAAACGGTGTTGTCGGTATAGTTATCATTTCCTTGATGAACACTCCATATATAATACGCTTTGTTTGTGGGAAAGATCTCGTGGGGAGACTCACTAACCAAATCTCTTCTCCAGGAGTTCTTGAAGCAAATTTCATAGAACCAGCTCACGATAAGCAAGATTTTGAGAGGTCTTCTCTATTCCAGCGGCTGGAGGCGAGGCTAAAAAAGATTACACTAGATTACTGGTCTCTTCTTCCTTCTCTTTAAATCCTTGTCCCAATCATCTCATGTTTTTTTGGTTCCAGACCGCAAGTTTGTGATGATTCCTTTCTTCTTAATATGGAGAAAAACAGGATAAGCCGTTGCGAGGCTGTTGGCTACCATCATCCTTACTTCCGTGCGAATAATTCGAAGAGGACAGCAACACCTGATCAACCGCCTAGTGACGACGATACATTCAATCCTTCGCCTATTCCTTCAGATAAAACTAGTCAAGGCGGTCTACGTGAAATCAGTACTCTTAGTAAAGGCACTTCTAGCCGAAGCCGCAGCGAGGCTGTTGGATACCATCCTGACCTCCGTTCACACAAGTCTAAGAGCACAACAACACCTGATCAACCGCCTAGTGACGATACCTTCAACCCTTCACCTCTGCCTTCTGATAAAACTAGTCAAGGTGGTCCAATAATACGTGAAATCAGTCTTAGTAAAGGCACTTCTAGCCGCACAGTTGCTGTCCCACCGCCACATATGAAAAAATTCACGGGTGTAAGAAGTAACTTCCAACCTGTGCAGCTTATTCCTCAACCTGTTCAGCTTAACCATCAACCTGTGCAGCTTAATCCTCAACCTGCAGCTATGGTAAGTGAATTTCATTTAGCTTTCTTAACAAGTGTGATACATAAATAAAAGAAAAGTAAAGTGAACAAATCTTCCCAGGAATCTGGAGACAACCTTGATGGCAAGTCAGCGTATAAGCTAAGCGAAGAGAACATACAACTGTTCATGGAGTATGTATAAATTTAATAATGCCATAGAAAAATAACTCAAATTTTAGTTTCACCTATGTTACCTTCTTCAACAGGTGCGAGGAATATG
Organism: Diplotaxis tenuifolia; assembly: GCA_014822095.1. Lineage (NCBI taxonomy): Eukaryota > Viridiplantae > Streptophyta > Magnoliopsida > Brassicales > Brassicaceae > Diplotaxis > Diplotaxis tenuifolia. The sequence goes on from JABAYD010021773.1 coordinate 4,345, forward strand.
CAAAGAAAGAGACTGAACTGGAACAGAGGGTAAGTTGTATTCCACAGTGTAAACATATGATTATGTTCGTTACATTGGTTTCTAACATGGATACAAATGAAACAGGTAAGGAACTTAGAGAAGGAATTGGAAGAAGCCAAAGGCAAATGTGCACTACTTGTTCTGCTTGTGGAAGATAAGAAGGAGATGCAACAAGTTTAATGTAAAACAGACTCTCTAGTCTGCAGAACCCGAAATTAATGTAGATCTTTTGGTATATCTGTATGGTAAGTGTATTTAGTAATATGTAGTGCAAGCTCCCAGCAACAAAAAAAAAGCCCGATTGGGATTTGGGCTTTTAACGTAATTGGCCAAAATGTCCCAATTAGGCTCTAATGATATGCACCGTTGGTTAAAAACTTGAAGGCCATCTTCTCTTTAAATAGTTGAAAGACGACGCGTTGTCTCATTTAAACAAAATGGAACATCACACGCAGTTTTATTTTATACGATCTCTTGCATATTGTTAAAGACGACACGTTGTTTCAGATGAAAAAAGTGAGACATCAAGCTGTTTTATGTTGTTTTTCTTTCTCAATAGCATCGAGTAGAACGACGCCGCCGATTAGAATTCATTCGTCGCTTCCTCGTCGGAGATGTCTCCCAACGCGAAAGCTGTAGTTGCCGCCGAAGTCGTGCATGTAGACAGTGACGATGAACATGACGGAGGAGGAGGAGGAGGAGGAGGATTGTCTCTAATTGAAAATCCGCAAGTTCCAAGCACAACCGCGGTGGCTCCACTGGAAACCCTAGAGTGCCGGAGCTTCTGGAAGGCCGGAGATAGCTTTGAGACACCGAATGTTGTTTCCCAGGCTGCTCCAGGTAACAATTCACTTTGACACACAACTCCCACCACGATCATGGTATTTGATCAAATTTTCAATTTGATAGGGATGCTTGAGCATGCTCGTGTTCATCCCAAGTTCCTCCACTCGAATGCTACTTCTCACAAATGGGCCTTTGGAGGTAAAATTAAAATCTGAATCCGAGCGATCAATTAGATAAACTTTAATTTTTTTTTATTTTATTTATTTGTATTGTATTGCAGCCATAGCTGAACTACTTGACAATGCTGTTGACGAGGTAATGCTTATCTTAGCTTTTACTTTCTTTTTTTTTTTTTGAGTGAATTTGTTTAATGTTTGGCTATGTTGGCTAATTTTTCCTCAGATACAAAACGGTGCAACCTTTGTTAAGATTGATAAGATCGATATTGCTAAGAATAATTCTCCAGCTTTAGTCTTCCAAGGTACATTAAGCTTTGAATGATTGTCTGGTGCGTTTGCCTAAGCTGAGGCTTTTGGATGTTATGTGAATCACATGCTCTTTCTTTTCTTTCCTTCACTTAAAAGATGATGGCGCTGGTATGGATCCCAATGGAATCAGAAAATGCATGAGCTTAGGATACTCGTCAAAGAAGTCTAATACAAGGATTGGACAGTGTAAGTTTTTATAAATTTGTGATAAAGGACTTTGACCTTCTTTCTTGTTAGGTAGGTGGCTACTGAAGCAAGAGTTTCACCTTCTTGTGTGTAGATGGAAATGGTTTCAAGACCAGTACCATGAGACTTGGAGCTGATGCCATTGTTTTTAGTCGCTCAACTCGTTCAGGGTACTTATTGATATATCTGGTGCATATACACTCTTGAGTCTTGGCGTATGCTCTTGCTTTAACTTTTTTTGTATCTTTATCTGTTTTTTTAGGAAAGCTACTCAAAGCGTTGGCCTTCTATCTTACACATTCCTTAGAAGAACTAGTCAAGATGATCTCATTGTTCCTATGGTAAAATCGTCAGCATTTGTAGATTTTGTGTCATGCCTGAAATAAATAATTCTTGAGAATGCGACTATTCTCTGTTCTCAAGCGATATTATGTATGTGATACATATTGATATGGATATATCCTCGGAGCGGCCACAACCAATTATCTATGGATCTTCAGAAGGTTGGTCTACTAACCTTGACATTCTTCTCAAATGGTCTCCGTTTTCAACAAAGCACGAGCTTCTGCAACAGGTTGTTTCTTCCGAAAGTCAGTTTAGGAATATTAAATTGCTGTTCTTCCTTTATTGGTGTCTTATTGTGGTTCTTTTCTCCTACATTGATTCTGAAATTTTGATTTCGCGTAATAACGCCTGTTGTATTAATTCGTGTATTCATCTTTCGTCCACCAGTTTGATGATATTGGAACACATGGAACAAAAGTAATTATCTTCAACTTGTGGCTTAATGATGAAGGAATCTATGAGCTGAGTTTTGATGACGACGATGAGGTAACACACACTTTTCCTTTAATTGATAAGTACTCGATGAGATATCTGTTCAGGCCTCAGGGGTGTCTTCTTAGTTCAGGTCCTATGCAGACGCAAAGTTTCAAATTTTTTGGCATTTAAATTATTTTCTTTGATTTTTGTATAGGACATCCGGCTCCGAGATGAAAGTGTGCATGATGGAAAACGGGTGCACCATAAAGAACTGGCACGGAGATCTCATATTTCATACCACTTACGTTACTCTCTGAGGGTAATTTCCTGAATATCTTCTTATTTTCTATATAAAAATGTATCATATTACCAAGGATGTTTGAAGACTCACTTTGTGTGTTCGTTTTCCTCAGGCTTATACTTCAATGTTATATCTGGAAAAGTTCAAAAATTTCAAAATTATACTTCGGGGAATCCCTGTGAAGCAGTTCAACATCGCTGATGAATTCAGATATCCTGAAATTATAAAGTACAAGCCCCAGATAGCTACAATGGAACAAGTAACATAGATCATCTTCTCTCTCTTTTGTATTCTTTCAGTTCTCTGCTTTTGTTGCATGGAGCTTTGGCTAGTTTTTAGCAAATTTCCATTGCCTAGTATGTATTCTCATATGGAAACATTGATCGAACTTTTTAGGCTTTAGTTAGTAGAAGAAGTCTACTAAGCTTTCTTGTTACAGGCTACCACTGAAATCAAAGTTGGATTTATTAAGGAGGCGCCCCACCTTTCAGTTTGCGGTTACAATGTCTATCACAAAAACCGTCTCATCCGGGTACGCTTTCATATATATACCATACAATTTCATGATCTAGATCATCTTTAGAAGCAACTATAGTAAGTTGAGATCTCTCTTGCATCTTACAGCCATTCTGGAAGGTCACGATGGACGGGTCAGCTGTAGGCAACGGTGTTGTTGGTATAGCCATTCTTTTTAGTTGATAACTTCATTGAATATGTTGTGTTTGAAGGAAACACCTGGAGGTGGTACTCATTAACTAAAATCTGTTCCCAGGAGTTCTTGAAGCAAACTTCATAGAGCCAGCTCATGATAAGCAGGATTTTGAGAGATCTTCTCTATTCCAGCGGCTGGAGGCGAGATTGAAGAAGATTGTAACCGATTACTGGTCTGGTTTCTTCTTCCTCTTCAAAGCCTTATTCCTATCATCTCTCCATATATTTCCATCATGATTTTATCAAGTGTTTTGACTACTATTCCAATGCTTGTTATGGAGAAAAAAAACAGGGGTAGTCACTGCCACGTCTTCGGATACAATAGTTATCAAATGAAAACGCCTGCAGATAAGTCGAAAAGGATACCAATACATGATCAACCTCCTACTGTCAATACATTCAATCCTTTTCCTTCGCCTTCTCAAGCTGGTCCAGTAATTCGCGAAATCAGTATTAGTAACGCCACGTCAGTCCGTACAGTTGCTGCTCCACCGCCACATATGAGAAATTCCACGGGTGTAAGAAATAACTTCCAACCCGTGCAGCTTACTCCTCAACATGTGCAGCTCAATGCTCAACATGTGCAGCTTAATGCTCAACCTGTGCAGCTTACTCCTCAGCCTGCAGCTACCGTAAGTGAATTTCATTTGATGGTTCAGTTTATTATACATGTTTGATGAAAACAAACTGAAACAAATCTTCTCAGGATGCTAGAAACAAGGTCGTTGGCAAGTCAGTGGAGGAGATAAGCCAAGAGAACATACAACTCTTCATGAAGTATGTATATATTTAACATGAAAAAAAATAACTGATTTCAGTTTCCATATCTCTTTTAGGATCTCAGTCAATTTCCTTGTGTTCTTTCTTGAACAGGTGCGAGGAATATGGAAAGAAAGAGAATGAGATGGAACAGACTGTAAGTTTGATTTGTCGTAGTGTAAACATATGTTTGTTACATTGGTTTCTAACATTGGATACAAATGAAACAGGTAAAGAAGTTAGAAAAGGAACTGGAAGAAGCCAAAAGTAAATGTGCAGAACTTGCTCTGCTTGTGGATGCTAAGAAGAAAGAGATGCAAAAGCTTAGTTAAAACGTTAAGGATCCTAATTTGATTCAAATCTTAGTTATGGTGTTCTTGCATTTGCTTGTAAGCATTGTCTATATGTAGCATATGTATCCGTCAGAAAAAAAAAAAAAAAAAACCGTTAGGATCTAAGGCAAGCGTCAAGAAATAGTTAGTTCTATTTTAAGTACGATTCAGATTTTATGAACCAGTTCTTTTTTCAAAGTTAACTAGACTTGTGAGGACTAAGAAAGAAGTGGTCCTGCTTGTTTCATAAAGCATGAATTTAATTTAGTTTTATAGAGTGGGGACATTCACAGAAGCCTAAGTTTTACCATTATGCATGTATATTAATTTAAGTAAAATTCATTGGACGGAAAATTTCATTAAATGAATAATAGAGGAGGTAAACATGCAGTGATCTTTCTGTAGCCAATTTGCATCCCAACTGGATCAAATGGATAATGAGTGTGTGAAGTGAAAAAGAACACAATTTAACATCATTACAATAATTATATGGACCGACCGACCAATCACTAACAACGCATGGACCATAGTCAAAATTCAACATCCATTGCCCTATTAGGTTATTGAGTGAGCCAACATCCATAGCTCTTTAACTTTTATCTCCATGCCGATCTAGAGGGGTTGATTGTGCTTTCGGTTTGTGTGTCTTTGTTTACCTTTGTTTAAATATATATATGGCTAGTCTTACTAAAACTTTTAAGAAAAACGCAATTTAAATCGTAAAATAAAAGTTAATTACAAAGAAGGCTTTTAAAAACCAGAAATATAATATTTGAATATGAAAATGTATATGTAGATCTTCTACGTATTTATTAAACATCGAATGGTAATAATTGAAGAACCATATAGAAATAACTAATAGTAGTGGTTGAGTGGTTAAAGAGATTAATCTGAATGATTTTTTAATTTAGTTTACGTCTTTTGATTCTGATTTTTTTTTTCGGATTGAAATTCTCCAAGTTATCAAAAAGTAGAAAGCACAAAAGAAGATATGGTTTATAAAAATGGAATGGCGAAGGGGTTATATACCTTTAGGTTTGGTGCATATCTATTATTCTTTTTTAACTATATGGTTTATTATATGGTTGATATTGATATCCGTTAATAGATTAGACTTTTCACTAAAAGATTCAAATATGCCGTGTTATTATCAACAAAAAGCCACATTTAAAGGTTGAGAAAATGACAGCCATTACATTATAGTAATACATTTCATTTTTTTTGTCATTCTTGTTGTTACCATTTGCTCAAATGTACTCCTTTCATGAAGCAAAGTCATTCCATAATAAAGGCTTCTGGAGAATACACTTGGAAAAAAAAATTAGTCATCTTCACATTATTCCTTAATGAAGATTATAGTGGTAAAGGTTGTTTGGATTCAAATACTATGTAATAATCGTCTCATTGTTTAAGCATTTCCTTTCATTGCCGTAACAGTAAACATTTGCGTATCTGTAACTTTGAAACCAAAATCTCTCAAAAATATTTGTTTTCATTTTATTTGTATATCTCATCACTAACGACAATCTCAACTTTGATCTGTCTTACATCGATTCGATCGCCCCAAACGACACTTGTGTTATTTATTGATAAATCATAATGCAAAATAAACTAGTACTAGTAAATACTACAAATTATACGAAGAAAAATAGAATGAGAGAGAGTCAACGCAGAGGAGAAGGCAAACACTGGGCTCGAGAGACCTCTCGACAGGTTAAAGGGACAGACATCGAACCTCTTCTTCTCGGGCCTCTCCCACTTATCATTCCCTTCTTTTTTTTTTTCCTTTTTTCTTCATTAATTTAATAATTAAATTTCACTATTATAAATAGCATTTTATTTCCATATAACTCGGACTAGACTGACCTGAATCGTTCTAATCCTAATATACCTATTTAGCCTATTTTTAATTTACCTTTGATTTTAGGGTTTCATTTGGTCCAGCGGACGAGTCTACTACTATTAGTTACCAAAAACGGCAAAAAAAATTCCAACAAAACAATATTGCCATTGTTTCTGTGGTTCGATTTAGATGTGACAACACTGGTTTCATAGAGATGGACAATAAAATGACCGTGATTTGAAATTTCTTGATCTTAAAAGTACAGATCTGTGTAAGAGGTTTTGGTCCACCAAAACATTTTTAGCTGTATAATCCTAGTTGATTTATCAACATTTCAAATAATTTGCTATTGTTTAGATAACATATTTTTGTGGTGAATTGTGAAGTCTAATAGCTCGGACATCAAACATGCGATGACTTGATATGACACTGACCGATCCTCCCTAGAGGTTGCAACTTGCAAGGGGGACGCGATCCACTGACCAAAAAGTTTCTGATTAAGGGTGTTAATTAGGGCTATCGAAATCATATCTATGTTTATCATATGTTTTTTATTCACGTTGAACAAGTGGTTTTCATTAATTAGCATCGCTACGGAATAACGAAAGTATTCTGCCAATTTACATATATATATATATATATATATATATATATATATATATATACAAAATGTTATATGAAATCATATTTATACCTACTCATTTTATAAGCCATCTCGCAAGTTTAGTGATACATAATGTTCAAAAGAAAAAGCTTTGTGAATTGTGATACACCAAAATTTAAGAGCTTTCTTTCATTTCAGAGTTTTTGGAATAAAAATTAGTGATACCACCATCTCATTTTGCATTTTTTCCATGATATGTCATTTTATAAATTGCAGCTTTCCAATCCTGATTTGAATTTAATTAAGAAAAACTGTTATAGAATGACAAAATAAATTACAATTCGAGCATTTAAACCTAATGCTGATTTAAAGTAAGTAGTTTGCATAATTGTGTAGTATAAGCATGCAAATTCATATAATCATAGCAATCTTTCCATAGTACGATATAGTATCAATCTAATTCTTATTCACAGACATTTTTTGCGACGTTTTTTATATGGAAATTAATATACTCCAGTAGAAAGAACGGAGTACAAAAAAAATAGTACACGTAGGTGGCGCAGTGTTCCCTGGTATAGCCGCAGAGAGTCCAAAGAGTAACATGCGTTTTTTTTTTTATCTTTACTCACTTTTTATTTGTAAATTTTTATTTTAACTATTAATCACTCAGTGTCAAATATTAATATGATCACTTGTTACAATCAATAAAAAGGGAACATCTTTTTCACTGCCCGAATCTCTCTATTTCCATAAACTATTCTATTATGGGTGATATTATATACTATTGATTATTGGTCTACTCTTCACCGAATCATTATTTTTTTAGCACTGAAATAATTTTATATATCGATTAATTTCATACATTCGCAATTAATTTTTCCATTAAATTTTAATGCATTACCTTAAATAACAAAAAAATGCCAACTCTTCTACATTAAAACCTCTATAAATTAATAATTGATAAATTAATATACACTAAATATCTCTATAAACTAATATAGTTTTATAATTCAAAATTGAGTTTTTAGTTTAATTAATATATTTATAAATTAATATTTTTCTAAATTAATAAAAAAATAAATTGTTAATTTATAGAAGTTTTTTCTCAATATTATTAATTTTCTCAACATTAAAATATCTCTATAAACTAAATAAATTTTTTCTCAACATTATTAATTTATAGAAGTTTTAATGTAGATGCTCACTAGTTGTCTAAGCTTCAGTTAGAGAATCTCTGAGAATTTCTAATCACGAAGGATTTAATTAGGATTTAATTAGAGAATACCATGAACTTTTGACACCCTAAAAAGATTAAAATGATTATAAAACAAGATGTTTTTTCTTAATTCTAAAATAATAAGTTTTACAGAGTAACGATAATATTTAATAAATAACAAAAAATCATGTAGAACGTTTTGTAGTTTTATAAAAACCGCGAGGCTGCTCAAATACAAAAGCATAACCATCGATGAATTTGTTTCTGTTTTTGTAGATTATCTACCTATTTGGCGTTTTCTTAAGCCAGAAAAGAAAAGAGTTTTCATGATTTGATCACAAAATTAGTTACGTATAGTATAGACATCCATGTTTGTGTATATTCAGGAAATGTTATTTGAGTATCGGATTATAGCATCGTTGCCCTAAACTAATGAGTAAGGATTATAAAATAGTTTGGATATCCAAATACATTAGAGCATGATTATTGCAGGTCCCTTAAGCTGAGTCTCTTAACGTACAGTCCTTTAATTTTTAACTGAAAAAGTCAAGAGACGTCTCTTAAATGAGGGATTTAAGTGACGTCCCTTAGCTTTTTCAATTAAAAATTAAGGGATCGTATACTAAAAGACCCGACTTAAGGGACCCGCAATAAACATGGTCTTATAACTTACTTATATTTTGTTGTTAAAGAAGATTAATCACTTAACTAGAGTAAGTGTTTGAATAATTAACAAATTAATTTCCTTAAGAAAAAGCAAAGTATGAAAGAAAATCATTATTAAAGCTAAGTTAAAGTAAGCGAGAACCCTAATTAAGGCATCTAGGTAAGCAATTAATATTCTTTGAGACTGGACCAAACAAAAACGTATAGTCAAGCGTTAAAGATTATATAATAATCGCGTGAAATTTGAAATCAACCCTAGTTAATACGATCAATTAATACGTAAGGACACATGTGCTATTAAGTATAACTACGTAAATTATGTGTAAACCTCAAGGAACTAATTAATTCACCACGTGGCGAACTCTGGTCCATGGGATGAGAACAAGAAAGCTTGAACCCGTAGATCATCCCCATGGGGTTGAGACTCTGAGTCGATAGAAGAGAGTGAGAGAGAGAGGGTCTTTGTTTAATGATATATTTACTTTGATACGGACAGAACTAGAAGCGTTTTCTTCAGACAAAGCCGAAGTGAGAAGGGAAAGAAAAGCTTTTCACTTTGGTTTCATAGAATCTGCAAAAGCCCAAATCAGAGTGTTGGAGAGAGAGAGAGAGACTTAAATTCTGGGGATGAGCAGAGCAGTGGAAAGAGAAAGCTCAAACCCCCACGACGGCGTTGCAGAAATCAATATAGAGAAATAAAGAGACAGCTTAAATTCTTTCTTTCTTCTGTTTTGTTTCTTCTTCTTACTTTCTCTCACTTCAACTACTCACTAACCACACTTTTGTTCACAGAGAGAGATCTTGAAAAGCATTAGAATTTTGATTAATGGGTGAGAAAAAGGCTGAATTTTAGTGAAAAATTAGAAGAAGAAAAAAAGTCTTTAAGGATTTCATGGTAATTAGGGTTTTTGTAGTATGGATATTATTGGGTCAAGATTAGGGTTTCAAGTGTTAAAAGGTATTAAGAAATGGCTGGGATGTTTTCATTAGGAGGAAACAATAACAACAACGGAGACGAAGAACAACAACAACAAAAGACAAATTGGGTTTGGTATAGATCAAACACAAACACCAATAATATCAACCCACCAAGCTCGAGCCCATGGCAGATTCCACCAGAGCAGCAGCTTCTCATGCATCATCAACCACAACAACAAAGCTTAGATCTCTATCCAGGTCATCAGATCGACGTCTCTGATTTAGCCACATCATCAAGATCCGTTATCATAAGCTGTCGGGACTGTGGAAACCAAGCCAAGAAAGACTGCACTCACATGCGATGCAGGACTTGCTGTAAGAGCCGTGGCTTCGATTGCTCCACTCACGTGAGGAGTACGTGGATCCCTGTTGCTAGACGCCGTGAGAGACAACAGCAGCTTCATATGTCCACATCTGGAGGTAGCGGAGGAAGCGGCAGTGGAGGCGGCGGTTCGAGTATTCCGAAACGTCATAGGGATACTACTCTTCCCGGTACATCCTCCACTCGCTTGCCATCTGACTCAGCAGGTTTGTAGCCTCGGATTTGTTTTATATATCAGACGATTTTCAGATTATAACCATAAGTCTCTTTACCGTGTTTTGTTAGAATAATTTTGGATAGTTTTAAACCTAACCATTTATGTTTAATTTTCCATTTACTACTTAGTTTTCTTTTTTTTTACATTTTTAGAAATACAACATTCTAATCTTTATGCTTTTCCTATTAAAAAAAAACATTTTTAAACCGTCAATTCCGTTTGTGTTGCAATTTTCAAAAAAAAAATGTTTGATAAAAATATATTAGATTAGTAGTAGCTTTGTGAAAATATCACATATATAATTTAACCTGAATATCAATCGCCCCAAGAATCTATTGTTTATGTGCGTTCTTTTTTGTGTGTTAGTGTTGAAACTTGATGTGTGTATGTTTTTAGGGTTAGAAATAGGGGAGGCAAGTTTTCCGCCGGAAGTGAGCTCAGATGCGCTTTTTCGGTGTGTAAAAATGAGCGGAGTAGACGACGGAGGAGATGGTCAATACGCTTATCAAACGACAGTGAACATCGGAGGCCATCTCTTCAAAGGATTTCTATATGACCAAGGCCCTGAAAGCAGCTACGTGAGTGGTGGCAGTGGCGGAAGCGATCATCAAAGCTCTTCTGCAGGAGGTGGAAATCAATTTAATACTCCGGCAATGGCTGACGGTGGAGGAGGAGGATCTTCGGGGATGTTTGTAGATCCTAATTCGAGTGGTTATTATTCAAGTAATATGGCGACTATGTTCGTGCCACCAGGTACGCAATTCTATCAAAACCCACCAAGATCTTAATTAAATCAAGAACTCGAGTTTTGTTTTATAATATAGTTTCTATATGTGTAATGTGTTGTTTTCTTCAATCATATATGTAATACATAGAAGATATTGCAAATCGTATCAACATCTGCATGTTTGTTTGTCAGTATGTGTGTGTGTTTATTTATAAATTTCAGTTGTACGGTAATGAATCTTTCTTATAAAAAAATATGAGTATTCATGGTTTATATAAACATGTAAGTTTTTTATGGTTCTCGATACGTTTTTTTCTTCCATGTTTATACCGATGTTGCCGGTTGCTTCTCCCATTGGATAAACTCGAGAGATTCTTTATGTTATAATATTTGATAAATTATAATAGTTTCATAAGGTAGACTGAAGTCTATCTAGATTTAAAGGTAAACTAACTAAAGTTAATTAAATAGTGACAACGACAAGAAAGCAACTAAGGGCAAACATTTTCAAAATATAAGTTACAATTATCGTACTGGCCGGTCCTCTATATTGTTAATTCGTCACCCAAAACGTTCTAGTTCACAAGAAATCGCTGTTTAAAATTTTATGAAAAGGGAAGAAAATATATTATGTCCTTGGCAAAAAAAAAAAAAAAATTTATATGTACATATAACAATCTAATTTGACAGACACAAATGTATGAAGGAACTCGTGGATTTATGAAAATTCTTCTTGCTTCACGTGCCTATCTAGATGGTTGGAGCTGTGGTAGATAAAACCAATTAGTTTTACTATTTGATGTTACTATTATGTATTAGTAATTTATTATTCATAAAATTCAATGAAAAGTTTCTGGAATTATTTTCAATGGTTTACTATATTATGTTATCTAAAGTGATGACAAAAATAAATAAATTATTGTATATATAGAGTAAATTTATTTTTTTGTATCATAGAGTAAAAATATTTTAGAGCATTTCGACTTTAAATTTTATTTTAGAATGAAAAAATAGAGTAGGGTTAGAGATAATAAAACCTTAGGGGAGTTAAATTAGTGTTACTTATTTTAGGTTATAGAATACACTAAGTAATATATTCGATCACAAAACAAAAACATGGAAGTTTACATGTTTATCTATAAGACGTTCTGACGCAAATGATTTATTTATCATGCCAAAGATAATTATGTTACTCTCTACCAAAAATTATCGCTTGTTTTTTTCTTGGGTCAAATTACCCTTGTTTTATTCCTTATCTTAGTCTAAGAAATATGCGCCATAATATAAGCATCAATATCAGGAAACCATAACCAATGAGCTCTTTAGTGACATAATAGAAGCTATTAGATAATTTTTATTGTATGAATACTCACTCATCGAATCCCGTTTCTTGTTCATCTAATTCCGCACACCTGTTCACCCGAATTGTGAAACCATAACAATGTATAAATAGCCAACTTAATCCTGTTTTTTCTGAAAATTAGACAGGTAGGTAACTTATGTATACAAATCCACAGATAATGTTCTTTTTGCTGACCAAAAATTCAAGAAACGATAAGATCACCTGAAGTTCACGTAGTTAAGCCTTGGGAACGTACCTTGTCTCACAAGTCACCCATCCTCCTTGATTTTGAACTCTCCAAGAGTGAAGGACACAACTAGAAGAGATATGGTTTCTGGTTGGATCTGAGTTCAAGAAGATACATAAGACATAACCAGAGAGAGAAAGATGGAGAGAAGTAAAGATGAAACTAATAATAATGAGGAATGTTGCAGAGTTTGGAAATAAACAGGGGCAAGTAAGGACGACGTACCAACCAACCAAAAAAAAAAGAAGCTAGCTAGGGTTTTGGTAGAGCTCTTTACTTAGGGTGGGGATGAAAGAAACTGTCTCAGTGAAGCAGTAACCTATAATTGTGGTGTGTGCCCATACTTTTCATCAGCTTTTCTTTTTTTCTTTGGACAAGACTCGTATAAACCTTTATTTACAAATACGCGACCTCATGTAGGTACATTACTGTGTATGTGTGTGTATACAGACAGGTATACGGTTGAGTGGGCCTTTTATTAATACCTTTGATATTGCTAGATGAGTACTGTGAATTTTGAAAGTATCGATCACATTATTCATCCATTTTCTTGTAAAATATTTCATTTCACTCATTAACAGTATAATTCTACGTACTATCTAATTCACCATTGCCTATATTGTTTTACGTAATTCCAAATCAAAATTTAAAACTAATCTTGAGAACTATCATTGAAAAAATGTGGTAATTATCTTGCAAACCGGATTTTGAACAAATTATTTAATTAATTATAAATTTATGATAAAAATTTTCGTTTTAAACAGCGGTTACTAAGAACATAATGGTAGAAATATATTAGATGTGAAAAAATACTATATAGAATATCTCAAACATGAATGCCAGCTGAATCAAATTTATTCTGTGAAGATATGAAAATCAAACATAAAGTGATATGGATCAATCATATATATATATATATATATATATATATGTATACTGTGTGTGTCGTGTGTGCATGTGTCTCTCTTTCTCACTCTCTGTATTTCTTAAGACCAAGCATAAAGAGGATAAGCTTGAAGTAATCTTCACGAAATGCAAGTCTAAGAAAGGTGAGCTTGAAGCTGTTCCATGGAGGGTATCTAGCTTCAAGATCCTTTGCTAAGCTTCCTTCCATTATTGCCTTCTCGTGACTAAAACATTCAAATGAGTATTTTCCATGATACCTTCCTATTCCACTCTCTCCCACTCCTCCAAAGGGCAATGCATCACACATATACTGAAATTCAAAAAAAAAAAAAAAAGAATTGAAGAAATAAGAAAGTTCTAAATTTTCTGTAACCAGAGTCAAAAATAAAACTCTGCATATCAATATATCATATATACCTGGATCATGACGTCGTTGAAAGTAACACTTCCGGAAGATGTTTCCGACAAGATCCTAGTTTTAAGGTTCTCGTCCTTGGTGAAGGCATAGATTGCAAGTGGCTTTGGTTTTGACTTGATGAACCCTATGCTTTCTTGGATGTCACGTAACTTCATAACATCAGAGAAAAATAATCAGCAAAAATTATCTACTCAAGTTAGTAATCTGTGTGACTGTAAATTTTAAATATGCTCACTGTAATAATAGGGAGAACTGGTCCAAATATTTCTTCATTCATTATCTCAGAATCAAGAGGAGGATCAAGCAAGATGGTTGGCTCAACATACCTGTCAAACAAAATTTAGGTTAAAGGACTTGTAAAACTGATTTCGTGTGATGCAAGAAACAAGATTAAAGAATCAAAAGCATACAGCTTCTCTTCGTCCATGGAGCCACCATAAACGATAGAAGCTTGAACACCAGGATCACTAAGAAGACGAGCCAATCTCTGAAAATGTTTCTTGGTGACAATCCTAGAGAGACATCCAGATTCTTTAGGGTTTTCCCCAAAGAAAGACCTTATCATCGGCTTCAACATCTCAATCTATAAAAAAAAAACCCACTAAACTCTTAGAGATACACAAACAGCATTTTCATTTATGTTTGTGTGTAGACATACCAGAGTAGACGCAAAACTCTGCTCTACAAGAACGTAATCTACGGAGATACAAGCTTGTCCACTGCAAGAACCCCACTTCCCTCCAGAGATTCTCTTCACAACTGACTACACATGCTCACAACCAACCAATAAATAAAATTAAGATACGTGCAATATCAAGTAAAATAGAGCAAAACACATACCTTCATGTCCTTTGAAACGGAGTGGTGATCAACAATGGTGGGACATTTTCCACCAAGCTCCAAAGTCACTGGAGTCAAATGCTCTGCAGCTGCAGCCATTATGATTCTTCCAATCTTTGGACTCCCAGTGAAGAAGATCTTGTCCCATTGATGCTTCAAGAGGATAGTTGCAACATCAGGTCCTCCTTCAATAACTTTGATGGCTTTATTGTCAAGATAAGAAGGAATTGTCTTGGCGAGGAAGGCAGATGCGTTAGGGCTTAATTCAGATGCCTTAAGAAGCACGGTATTCCCTGCTGATATTGCCCCAATCAATGGGTCCAAAGACAAAGCTAACCACAAACAAATAGAAAAGTTACACATTTACCTCTATTATTTTTTTTTTTTTTAAAACATGAAAGTGATTCAAGATCTGAAATCTTACATATAGGAAAGTTCCAGCTAGACATAACAAGAACCGTCCCATACGGTTCTGATATCACTTTCCCAGTTGATGGGTAGAACAACAAAGGAAGGTTGCTCTGTTTTAACACCAAGAAAACAATTATCCAATAATCCAAACAAAAAAAATGATTAATATTTCTTCAAAGTTATATCAACTATCGAGTTTCCTAATCCGGAAACCATATTATATTATACTCTGCAGTTGTTAAATATGTGCCAAGTATATAGTTGTTACCTTTTTGGGAACGACCCATCTATCAAGACAGTTTAAAGCAGTAGTAGCAGATCTCATGACAAAGCCAAGTTCATCTCTGAAAGCTTCAGTACTATGTTTACCCAAATCTTGAAACAGAACATCACACATCTTCTTTTCGTTGTCTTTAACCATCTCTATTATAGCTTCAAGCTGTGTCTTTCTCCACTTCACACTCCTCGTCCTCCCGCTCGCAAACGTCTCTCTCATCTCTCTCAAGCTCTGATCCACAATCTCCTCCATGGCTTCCCTCGTTAACTCTCTCTAACTTGTTCTGAAACTTAGTTTGGTTGTTAAGAAGCTCGCTGCTTACTTTTTCTTTTATTGCCTCTTTTGGAGCTAGAGTGTTTCAACCACTTATAGGTGGTGGTTAAAAGTGGAAAGAGTAAGGTAAACATTAAATCAGGTTCTGATATAGGTTTGTAAACCGTTGTCATGAACGTGAAAGTCAATATATTTTGATTAAATCTTATACAAGTTGATAAGACTTACTGTGTTTTCACATGTAACATGTTAGATATTTTCTACAAAAGACGACTTTATATGTTATGGATGGGTGACATTAATTGGTGTGTACGTTGCTACTCACCTAATAAAGTCCGGAACGTCTGGTTACTGGTTAGTGGCACCGGTCATTAAATGCTTCACTGGTCGTGATATCAAATTCAGATCTATAAAGTTTTGTTAATTTGTTTTTATGTTGAATAAAGTAGTAACATGGATGATACGATTAATATAGATATAGTTGGGAAACTTCAGTAAATTTGGAAACGCCAATAGTACTAGTACTACTTTCATTAGGTTGTCTAGTGAATATTCTTGTGGCGATGGTTGGCAATATAGTCATCATCTGATCTAGAAAGAAAAAAACTAAACATATATTGTGTAATATTCATTTACGGAATGTATTAGTTTCAATTGTGTTTGCTAATTAGTCATGTAAACGTACTTTAGTCTTTACCAGTAAGTGAACCACCACCGTATCGTGCACTTTTTTTATTGCGGTGGCAAAATTTAGCGGGAAAAGTTGTAATACAGGCAAAAAGAGGAGGGGTGTTCCGAGAATCGAACTCGGGACCTCTCGCACCCGAAGCGAGAATCATACCACTAGACCAAACACCCAATTGCTCGAAAATATTACATTACATATATAACAATAAGAGTTTTTATGTGGTTTATGGATTTATGTTTATAAAGCCTATGCTGTTATATCTTGTATGTGTAATCTACATATGTTTATGCTGCTAGTAATCTATCATCTATGTATCCTTATTTGTAATATATAATTGCTTCTGTTTATTATGTGATTCGTATGAACATGATATTATTTTGAAATTCAAGTAAAATTTTAGGTGTTTGCAATCTCGATCGAGTAAAGAAGTTACTAGTTTTGGAGCTTATCCTTTTTTATTTATTTTTAAACTCAAGTACACAATAGTTTTATGAGTGTTGGTGTATTCGCAATTAGTCTACTGTATATGAGTCAAATTGTTACAAATTCAAGGAAATTCATTAGTGTTATACACCAATATGTATCTATTAAGTTACAAACTTACAATGTTCTGATGAGAGATTATACTACTTATCATGTGTGATGGTGAGTTGGGAGACGCATTCAATTCTTCATTTGAATAGAAAACAATCAAAGGAGTATTTTCTTTTCTGTCCTATTTTCGGATTCTCTATATTGGGCCTTCCACCGACGGTCGAGTGGGCCCCTAATGCATAACTTTGTAGTCCATATTTCTCTTTTTTTTTTTTGCAAAAAAATCATTATTGATAAATGACGAGACATTGCCAAACAAGTCTCCCAAATCCACAAAACCTAACCCACTCTTTGCTTACACACTTACAGACCCCAATCAGTTCTGTCCTGACTCCACCATCTCTATCTCTATCTCATGAATTTTTAAATTTTGAAAAAAATAAATGAAAATATTGGAACTCTAACAAACCTTTCTTGAAATATGGAACTGCTCCTCCTATCTTTAAAACAAGAGTAGTCATAGGTTTTGGGAGGTGCTTGCAAAAGAAACAGCAACATGGAGTATGTAGAAGCATTCCTCAGTGATTTCTCCGTCGATGACCTTCTTGACATCTCTAACACGGACACTTTCGTGAGAGAGAAGTCTTCTTCTGCACCAAAAGAAGAAGAACGTGAGAAATCTAACGGCTCTTCCGACAAAATTACACTTCTTTCACCACTCGAAGATATCTTATCTCTTCCCGGCTCTGACTCTAATCTCGACGTTCCAGTGAGCATACTACTTGAGCACTATGTTTCTATTTCCCCTGTTTTTTACTCTGTTTTTTAATATAATTTTGTGAAGGTTGGTGATTTGGAAGACCTAGAGTGGTTATCCAGTTTCGTGGATGATTCTTTCACGGAGTCTTATCTTTCCGGTGACGTTCCGGTGAATCCAGTTGCGTCAGTGGAGGTTCAGAGGAAGTGCGTTCCCGTTAAACCCCGAAGCAAACGCCGTCGTACCAATGGTCATCTATGGTCTCTGGAATCACCGTATTCCTCACTGTACACCGGAAAGAAGAAGAGAGGTAGACCAAAGACGGAGACGTTGTCCGGGGACGCTGTTCAGCAGAAGCAGAGGCGGTGCTGCAGCCACTGTGGGGTCTTGAAAACGCCTCAATGGAGGATGGGTCCGTTAGGTGCGAAGACGCTGTGTAATGCGTGTGGGGTCCGGTTTAAGTCGGGTCGGCTTTTACCCGAATATAGGCCCGCTTGTAGCCCGACGTTTTCGACCGAGATTCACTCTAACTCCCACAGGAAAGTGTTGGAGCTTCGCCTGATGAAAACGGAGGATCAGGGTCAGGGTTGACCCGTTGTAACCGAGGTTTTTTTAATTTACTAGTTTCATGTCGTTGATTCATATGCGTAATATAATCTTTTTAGATAGACTACACTAGTAGGTTATGATAAGAAAACTAGAGAGATCATAGGTTGTTTCAGATTCATGAATTTGAGCCATGATTCTCTAGTGAAATAATTGGGAACTTATAAA
Source organism: Diplotaxis tenuifolia (assembly GCA_014822095.1). NCBI lineage: Eukaryota > Viridiplantae > Streptophyta > Magnoliopsida > Brassicales > Brassicaceae > Diplotaxis > Diplotaxis tenuifolia. The sequence goes on from JABAYD010021773.1 coordinate 22,731, forward strand.
AAAATTGTTATAACTCAAATCAAAGATTGACTGAAGTAAGAACAAACAGATAGGAAACATAATTATTTATTTTTTCAAGCGAAAACACATACCATACAGAGAACTTAGCAACGGGTACTAATCATATTGTGTTGTTCTTAAGCCGTTGAAAAGTGCAAAGAAAGAAAAAAAGAGGTTACAAAACACAGTGGGATTATTGTATATGTAGTGGTGACAAAACATGGCTAAAAGGAATATCATAAGCTTCTTAATGTATGTCTGATTTAACTATGACTTCCCGTTGTTTTTTTTAGCACAACCGGGATACCAACAACGACCGCCGTTTCCGCCGTGTCCATCACCTCCCCATCCCCACCCAAAGCCCCATCCTCCACCCTTCCCATCACTTCCGCCTACTCCTACCCAACCTCCTCCACGACCTCCTCCGCCACGCCCTCCTCCACCGCCTCCTCCTCCCCCACCACCACCACCGCCTCCTCCACCTCCTCCTCCTCCTCCACCACCACCGCCTCCTCCACCCCAGCCACGGCCAGAGCCATTTCCGCTACCTCCGCCTCCACCTCCACCACCACTGTTTATTTTTTTCCTTTTGTGGGTATTTTCTTCTCTAGCTCCGCCATCACCTCCACCACCTCCTCGTGGCTCACATTTTCTACACTTGTTTGCATTGTGATTTTCATCAACCAAGGCATTTTCAAACCCAACGGTCGAAACATTCGTATAAAAGTTCTTGGAGGAGTCAAAAACGCTAGTACCACCACTCAGAGACTTA
>JABAYD010021790.1:0-11924 GCA_014822095.1 Diplotaxis tenuifolia
CCACGATGGTTTCAGTGGAGGAAGCCGGTGAGTGCGGCATGAAGGTCGGGAAGAGATGGAGAGTGGGGAAGAAGAACTTTTTGAAAAGAAAAGAACGGCGGCTTAAACTTTCAGATCCCTAGGGATTGGCTCTGATACCATATAGTAATGTGGGCTGAATACTTTATTAAGATAACGTACTTACAGTATTTATACTAATACATGATTAACCTAGTCATTACATATTTACATAAATAGCTTTATTAGGCATATACTCTACACATAATCAGTCGACAGCTCAGGTCAACTATAAAAGGAAGAGTTGTAGACTGAGATAAGCCCCCATGCATCTCTAGATGTGGCTTTATAGAGCCCATCTTGGAGCTTGAGACAAGCCCCCATGCATCTGATCTTATGAAAATGATGTTTACGTCTCCTTGGGTTGCTAAAAGTCTTTTCTTAACACGCAACTAGATGGAACAGAAAGATATTTTTGAGTTTCTAGACAAAAAACTGAGTTTACACATTTTGATGGATTGGATCAATAACAGTAGACTCTTGAATTAACTTCATTTTAGTGTATAATACAAATTCTTATACAGGAGCCTTAGCAGCATAGCACCTTGTGTATCCAAACTTTCTTTTCAGCAAGAGAGCAATGAAACAGAAGCTATACACTAGAACCTCTTCTTTCTCTATATGCACAACGCCTTCTATTTACGCTTGGAATGTTGTGGTGTGTAAACTTAAAGTATATGTTCCCAACCAATAATCTATACTAATGGTTGAAATGGAAGTGCAGCAAGTGCTCAGTATCGTTACACAAAACTATCATCACATTTGTTCACTGTAACACCAACAGAGTTTGTTCTCTGCAAGTCCTGCAAAAAATAATTGAAACTCACCATTCATCACTTAAGGATGAATCATTGAGAGTACCTAATATGCACTTAAGAGTTACCTGGAAAATAATTTCATCTGGTACATGTGGCATGACTTCTCTCACTATCTCAGCCATAGCTAGTATATTTGCCAAGCTTTCATTTCCCCCACTTGATACAGTTCTCAGATGCAGACCACGTGTCCTTCCACCAGGACCTGAAGGTATAGTTGTAGAAGAAGTGGATGCTTGTGAAGGGTTCATTGGCCATAGACTCCAAGAAGTATCTTCAAGTGCAGTTTGAGCATAACTTTCCCCAACAGATGCAAGATGTAAGCTGCTTTGATAGGTTGCTGCGGTGTTGGAGCTTTGGTTCGTGTACATGTATTACACACAGCGAATGATGTGTGACACACGCTTTCAAGAATAAAAAGGTTTCGACAAGATGAGATGAAGTAGAATATTTCCATATATTTAGCCAACGAAATATGTATTAAAGGACAAAAAGCACGTGTGTTTCAAGGACTTTATTACTAAGGAAAGTCTAACTAATAAGAAAAGATCAATGGGTTTAATGAGCTTAGGGTTTTGTTTATTGGAATATAAAGAGAACAAAGCATGATACAAAGAGACTACGCGTCTAGAGTTTATTGAAGATACATATGGATGTGTGTGACGTCGTCCTACAAGACAATTGCAGATCTGTTGGTAGTTTTGTTATAGAAAACTATATTTGTCAGAGAAGTAGTAGTTGATTTTAATTGTAATTCTAGATTAGAGTGGTAGACATGGGTGTGTTCTGGATACCATATAACAATGGTTTGGTGCGGTTTTTTCTAGTGAATAAGTTTTGGACGTGGTCCCGAAGATGTAGGAAACAAAACAAATCTCTGTATCTTTTTACTTTATGCTCGTACATACTAGCACTCGACCATATTTACATAAAAGACACAAACTAGCCACAAATTCGTTTCTACACAAGATGCCTCATCATCATCCGAATCCTCCCTAGTCCAACGGATCTAAACGGTGTAGAGGGACCAGCAACAGCAACACCATGGTCTAACCACGTCTGTACCCAACTTGGATCCAATCCTAAATTCCTATTTTGTGAAACAAAAGGGTGACAAAATTGTCAATCCAACAAATCCAAGATAGTTTGAATAGTTTTAAATAAAGTTATAAGCAAATTATTACTTTCAAGAAGTAAATGATAAAAAGAGAACGAACTGAACCTTGAAGGATCACTTTCAATGGAGTCTGACATCTCATGAGGAAACAACCCAGTGGTTAGTGGATGCCAGGAATGTTTTGTCTTTGAAGCTGACGGGCTAACTGCTCATCACTTGAGACTTCCACCGAGCGAGGGTTTCTACCAACAAAAAGAGAACTTAAGAATGCTACATGTGTCAAAATAACTTTTACAAATTATAATTTAAATATAATCACAACAAACAGGAATACAAAATAAATATTTTAACATTTATTTTGTTAAAACCTACCTTATAATTATAAAATTAGGTAATCATAGTTTTCTTTTTTTTTTAAATTAAAAATCTTTTTAAGAGATTCTTTCTAAATATTTCAAAGTCAGTAATTAACATAATCACAAAAAATACCAATTACAAAAGCTTAAGAATGCTACATGTGTCAAATAAACTCTTACAAATCTAGAATTATTTAAACATAATCACAAAAGTAGAAATAAAAAACAAAAAATATTTTAACATTTTCTAAAACATACCTTGTCAATATAATATTTGGTAGTTTTTCTAAACTAAAAATCTTGTTGAAAGATTCTTTCTAAATATTTTAGAGTTAGTAATTAACATAATCACAACACATGCCAATAGAAAAACTTAAGGATGCTACATGTGTTAAAAGTTTTTCTTACAAATCTAATTATTTATTGGTTTCATATGTAAGAAATATTTTCATTAGGAAAAAAAATCTATACCATTATATGGTCTTTTGGTAAATTTTAATTTATTGAGATGATTAAATTCTAAAGACATTTGGTAATCAATAAAAGGGTAACTAAAGAAGTTTGGTTTCTAATGATGATGATTAACTTAGACAAGTAATTTATTCGAGAAAGTTTCTCATGATCATATAACACGTGTCTATAGGAAAGCAGTTGAATTAAATTCAATGTATCAAAGAACAACAAATTCTAGAAGTCTAAACACTTGTCATTACTCAATTTTGACAGATGGTTGAGATGAAAGACGAAACTTGCCAATAAAATCATCAAAAACTTGGTGAGAAAGTTTTTGGCCCCTTTCTCCATCTATAAATAGTGGCTTTTTGACCATTACAAAATCACATAAAAAAAATCTTACAACACATAAAAAGGTTTAGGCAAGGGGAAAGAAAACATAAAGTTCTTGCGAGAGAAATAACAAAGTTCTTGTGAAAATTTGTGAAAATCAAGAACTCATCTTCCATATCAAAGCCGTTCAAGAAAAATTTGCATGGAGACATTCGGTAATATTTCTTATAGATCTATTATGTGATCAGTGTAGATATTAAAGATCTTAGGGTTCATGTAAAATCATGTTTACATAGTAGTATACACATAAACGTATGATTGAATATCTTACCGAGTGACAAATGGAATCGTAGTTGTATCTTGCTGATATCTGCAAAGAGAACAAAATAGCTTTTGACATGGTAGACAAAAAAAAACAAATGCTCGAATTTGATGGTGTCTTCAGAGCGATTAACAGCTGGACATGAATTTTGAGCATGATGAAGTTCTGAGTATGGTGGAGAAATATGGTGTTGGCAAAACGTAAGACGAAATAAAGAAGATGTCTACCTCCTAATTTATGAAGATATTTTCATGAGGCAACACAGAAATTTTCTCGAAATTTTCATTTTTAAAAAGGCACCCATGAATACCTCGAATCTCATGGATTGCAGCGAGCGTTGAGGGGGCCTTAATCTAAATTAAAAATATCTTTGAGAAAAGTTTCATGTTGCTTTTGTGAGAATATATTCAAATTTTGGAGCGAGATTGTCTTTCTTATTTCGTCTTTGTCTTGACTTCCCCATCACCTTATTTTCCCATCAAACTCAAACTTTATCATTCTTGAGATTCATTTTCAGTAGTGTAATTTCTCTGAACACACTCGAGCATCTGGTATATGTTGACATCTACCTTGTCAAAAGTTTTTCCGTTATTTTTATAATTCATCTGGTACATGTTGACTCTTGAAGTAACTTCATTTATTGTAAATTCACATTCTTATACAGGAGCCCTAGCACCTTGTGTATCCAAACTTTCTTTTCAGAAAGAGAGCAATGAAACAGAAGCTATACACTAGAGCCTCTTCTTTCTCTATATGCACAACACCTTCCATTTACAGTGAGTGAAGCGTGGAATGTTGTGTGGTGTGTAAACTTAAAGTATATGTCCCCAACCATTAATCTATACTAAAGGTTGAAATAAACCCAAATTATCATCACATCTGGAGAAGATTGTTCACTGTAACAGCAACAGAGTTTGTTCTCTGCAAGTCCTGCAAAAAAAAATGAAACGCAACATGTTATAGTATCAAGTCACCAGAATCTTTGGACTTAAGAGTTACCTGGAAAATAATTTCATCAGGCACATGTGGCATGACTTCTCTCACTGTCTCGGCCCTAGCTAGTATACTTGCCAAGCTTTCATTTCTCCCACTTGGTACAGTTCTCCTTCCACCAGGATCTGAAGGTATAGTTGTAGAAGAGGTTGATGCTTGTGAAGGGTTCATTGGCCATAGACTCCAAGAAGTATCCTCAAGTGCAGTTTGAGCATAACTTTCCCCAACAGATGCAAGATGTCTCATCATCATCTGAACCCTCCCTAGTCCAACAGACCTAGACGCGGTGGAGGGACCAGCAACATCAACACCCTGACTTGACCATGTCTGTAGCCAGCTTGGATCCGATCCTAAGTTCCTATTTTATGGAGAAAAAGTGTGACACATTGTACAATCCAACAAATCCAAGAAAAAAAAGGAACAAATAGTGTTTGTCACAAACCAAATATATATTGTAAATCCAAATTCTAATTTTACCACAAACTTAATACTTTTTTTTTTCAAATTTACCTTTAAATGATGATCATTTTAATAATATCCTAATTTATGATGAAAAATGACTAAACTAACTCTTTTAAATCGTAAAAAAATTATTTGTAAGAGTTTATAAACTCAATCCCACCACAAAGCCCAAATGTTATGGTACTTCTGAAAAGTGGTAGCCAACTTATGGTATTTCAAGCAATTTCTCTAGTTTGAATATTGTTTTAAATTAAGTTATAAGCAAATTCTTAATTTGGAGTGGTTAATAAGTAAATGATAAAAGGAGAATGAACTGAACCTTGAAGGATCACTTTCAATGGAGTTTGGCATCTCAGGAAACAATCCGGTGGCTAGTGGATGCCCTGGAATGTTTTGTCTTTGAAGCTGACGGGCTAACTGCTCATCACTTGAGACTTCCACTGAGCGAGGGTTCACCTCAGTTCCAGCTCTACCAACAAAAAGAGGTTTACGACATGTAGGACACGAATAAACCTCATTGACACCTTGATCCAACCTGCCAGCATCAAACCATCATCATCATGATCAGTAGTTTCATTCATAAAAACTTGAGGCTGTTGGTATCTAAGCTAAGCGCACCAGGATCTTAGGCATCCAAGATGGAAAAGGTGGCTGCAGTGAAGCCGTTTAGCTTTACCCATAGGTTCCTGCCATTCATAATGTATCCAAGAGGTTCAGGCAATGTTCTAAAAGTAGTTAGGTGGTAGTTAGGCGTCTTATATAGAATTATTGTTTAGCCAGGAGCCTAGGCCGATTTTTAGAACACTTCAGGCATTGAAAGGTATAGAAAATAACTCTACAGCAGAAGCATACCCGGCATATAGCACATTCATCATCATATGCTCGTAACTCTTCAGAAGTTGCATCAGGAAGCGCTGCATGGAGAGATCCCAGAGCTATTCTCAGTTTAATGTATACTTTCATTCGTTTCAAAATTGCACTGAGCAATGCCTGCCAAAACCAAACAAACAAAAAATCAGGTGAAGATATAACAACTGAATGTTGTGCCTAGTGATAAGTAACAGAGAGGGCGACACTAATTAAATAAAAGCCAATTAACAAACTTACACGTATGTTGAGAAACAAAACTGCATCCAGTAGATGAAAGGAAAGGCCATGCAGCCACCAGATGTGCAAATAATGACCTAATGCCATTACCAAACTAGCCATGTCTAGGAAGAAACTAAGGTTTCGGTTCAGGAGGCCCTTCCACTCCAACAGTGAGCCTGTCCAAAAAAAAGTAAGAGTTTACCTTATAGAAAAGCATTGTATAACACCAGAAATGGAAATACCTGCTGTCATGGAATCGAGAAACTTAGATCTTTGGCAGTCCGAGTTTTTCACGGATACGTGGCTAATCCACATTTCAAGCAGTTGAAACCCATGAATTAACAGGGCCTGCAAAATAATTCTATCAGCTCTATATTTTGTTGACCATGGCTACAAAAGAAAGACAACTACTATTACTTAAGTACCTGCAAGGTCTCAAAAGCTACACTGCATGGCTCAAAAAGTAACAACAGATACAAAGAAGAGCCAGTTGTATTGTATGTCATAAGAGAAAGCTTTATCCTGCAAATTATGAGGAAAAAAAGTATTTCTTGAAATTATTATTCATACATGAATGGTAACATTACTCAAGAGTGTTGGCCATGTAGGTTTAATTGTTTTACCTCCTTGATAATAACTCAAGTTTTTTAAAGTATATAATATATGAAGTTCAGATAGAAACTAGAATGGAAACATAAATATTTGACAACATACCACAGCATATCAACAGAGAGGACGAAGAACAGAACGGAATACACACGAAAGTATGTCCATGGTGTAGAAGAAGGAGATGCATTCAATCTTTCAAGCCGGTCCCTAGCCAAAGCTTGAAACATCTATTAAATGACATTACAAGATTCACATTAATCAAGAACGCCAATATTTCCTACAAACAGCTTTTTTTTTTTTGTTCACATCCTACAAACAGTTTAACATACCTTTAAAGTACATAGAACAGTTAGCCAAACTGTCCACAGTACACTCTGAAATATTGTTGCGGGAATCACTAGCGGGAGAAATATACCCTACAAGGAAAGGAGGATTAAAAGAGGATTCAATCTTGTTGTGAACGACCACAATTAAGCTAGAATAAAGTAGAGAAAAAACGTATTGAGGCAAATACCCGTTTAGGGTTTTTTATTATTGATGTGAATGATAAGTTACAAACCCTTAGACCCATATCAGTAAAAAAAGATGTGAAATTATCTCTCTCTAAGTAAAGACCTCTCTTAAGCATATGTAAACCTCTCTAAGTATACTTAGTATATTCTTCCTTCAACTGTTAAGGTATTGAAAAAACACCAAAGAATCTCATAGAAAACACAGGAAGAAGAGCTACCTTGTAAATGATGTAATTGGCAAGTCGCCCCACCAACTTTTTAGTTTCAACTCCATATAAATCTCCAAAAAATAGACTCTGCAAAAGAATCTTAAAAGCATTATAACCAAATAAAATAACAAAACACATTACCATAAACAATTAAACAGTCCGTAGGCCTATGGATATTACTAAAGTGAACAGCATGAAGCCGTATCTTCTTGACTTTTCTCACACGGAAGACACACAATTAGCTATAAATGAGATTTGACTCTTACAAATTAAGAACACATTTTTCCTCAGCTGAGAACTTTCCTCAATTCTAACCATACTAAGAACTGTATATTGGACTCTTTACAACAATCGAAAAATCAATGCTGAGGGGTTGATACTTTGACAGCATTAGAATAGTTCCCGAGCAAGTAAGTAAAACCATTAAGAATAAGAGTAAAAAATAATGAGACACCTTAGTAGCAGTGACTAATGTAGATTAGGAGGCAAAACAATGCTCAGTTTAAAACTGTAAGGAAGTTTCATTAGGTACTAAATCTCTTAAAATATGAATCTAAGAAAGTTTCATGAGGTACTAAATCTCTTACCTTGAAAGAAAGTAGCAGAAGAATATACACATTGACCACAAAATTTATCAGCAGTGCGATTGTAAAGTAAGAACTCAAGAGCAGCTCAAGGGCATGCTCAGAATCTCCTAAAGAAATGTTCTTGGCTATTATCATCCCATCTGCTCTAAACCTATCTAGAGACAGCTCTGTCCAGACTTGAAGCCCCACAAAGCTCAGAGCAGTTGATGCCACCGAGAGATGTAAGTACCTTATCCCCATTTAGGAACTATAACAGCTTCCCCCACTTAAAACTTAGTCCCCACCAGAATCTCAACTTAATCATATTAGCATGATGCCATCTACAGCAAGTAACAACATGATCTCTCATCAGTAAAAAGAGGTGGACGAGATTAAATCAGCTAGGTATCTGATCACACGGGAGAGTGCAAAGAAATTATAAAATAAATTAACCATTTGCATTAGAAAGAAATGAACTTCTGCAGAAAATTGAGTTGAAAACCAATAGAAATGGATTCTTTCAGGATTTAGAAGAGCAAATTAGATGCATAGAGAAGACAAGTCACCGCAACGTAAAAAGACATGATCCCAGATTGAAACCCATCAATAAACATCAATTTAAATATTTTAAAAAATCGAAGAAACTGGACAAAAATTGAAGATTCAATGCAGAAAGCAATCAAGAAATCTTAGTGTTCTACAAATCGATCGAACCAGCACGAAAAACCTGCTCGTTTGGATATTCTTTTTAGCACACGCCTCTCTCTTCTTCTTACAGAAACAGAACCAATCTCTCTTCTTACTACAGGAAGAAGGAAAGTATTCTTACAGAAAAGCAATACGGTCAACACTGGCCTTTTTGAAGTTATTAGAACGTTTAAAAAAAAGATTTAAGCATGTATATATATGGTTTTGGTGAAACCAAAAGCTCTACTTATATTGTTTTATTATTGTGTAACTAGGAGTATACAGTATGTTAACGTATGTTAATTGCTAAGCGAAGATTAATTAATTTATTTTCTAAAGAAAATTTATAAATCTGATTTGACACCTGAACAGATTGGAATTTGACCCAATTAACCAATCACACAAGTCATTAAGGTTTTTAATTATTTTTGGGGTCGAGGTTACGTTAAACAGACGCGAGCCCATTTAGGTTAAAACTATATATGGGCCGAGAACTCCAAAGGCCCATTAATTGATCCTGTATCTTTTTTTCTTCGACTTTATGTTCAAGCCAAGAATTCTCGAGATCTTCCTCGCCACGCCAATCTCCGATTAATCCTCTCAATTCAAAAACCCTAATATATTTCCCGATTGTAAAAAAAAAAAAGTTCACGGCGGAATCAGCGAAGAAGAAGATGGGGATAATAAGGAGCAGCTTCACATTCCTGACGGGGACAGTGTGCGGGATCTACATCGCTCAGAACTACAACGTTCCTAACATCAAGACCCTTGGTCGCTGCGCTGCCTCCACGGCCAAGCAACTCGAGGAGAAGTATCGCAAACCAAAGAGCAGAGACGATGTCTAACAGATCCCACTTGCTTCTTCCGTCGATATTGTGTTCTTGTTCAATTGTTTTTCATTTTCTTTTGAGGGTTTCTGTGTGGGATTATAAATTCAGATATATTTGACAATCGCATACAAGAGCAAATTAAAAATTCTTTTTTTTTCCTTCTTCTCAGATTGCTTATATTCTTTGTAATTTGGTTTTCAAGATTTTGATCACTGTAGAGAACGAAGATAATGTTATTGTCATACAAACTCTAATGTCATATACCAAATAATATAAGCAATTTGAGAAGAAAAATAGTATACAAGATTTTGAAGATTTCGTTCTCTACAGTGATCAAAATTCATACAAAACTCGATTGGCATATACCAGATTCTACTTTCATACAAACTTTAGAAGTCTAGACATTGATCAATGTGATCGCCTTGCAGGTATCCTTACACAAACTTCATAACCATATGTGATTGGTCAGTTTTGACTGTGTTACAGAGTATAATATAAGTTCTTCTCTAAGGCTTCGATGGGTATTGATTTTGCAAATCAAAATCTGATATCTTGTGTTTGTTTTGCTCTCCTGAGATATCAGACTCAGTGCAGAAACTATTAGAGCAAAAGAGCATATAAACAAGAAAAAAGAAAAGAAAAGTATTCATTCCACATGAGTGTCTTATACCCAAACCAAGCATCCAACATAGGTGCATAAAGAAAAAAATACTAAGATATGATTAGCTCCACAAGCTATAAAATGCACAATTAAAAGGCATACTAAAAAAAAACAAGCCATATCAATATAGCTTCATGAGGATGCATTGTTTTTGAATATCATCTTAGCAGTATAGTCCACTAGTGCAGTTCTCTGCAAACACAACTCCATCTGTTTAGCCTTAAGCTTCCTCAGCTTCTCTTCCATCTCCCTCTTCTTCATTCCATCCTCAACCATATCCCAAACCCCACTTAAAGTAAACTCATCCAAACCCAAAACACTCACATTCTCACCCTTGAAAAACAAAGCCATCTCTCTACTCTCTGAAAGATGAGTGCCCACAACACTGACCTTTACTTCTTTCTTGGGAGTCGAAACTAACTCTTTGGACATCTTCCTCGGTTTAGCAGGAAGAACACCATCACTCCCCCAAATCTTCCTCGACAAATCAAACGCTTTCTGGTCAAGATCTTTAGCGCAAGTGATGTTATCCTCACTCTTCCCTTTCTTGAGCGAGTTCTTGACTATATTCACAAACTTCTTCTTACACCTCTGGAGCTTCGTAACGATCTGGGACTTGGAGGCGTTGAAGTCTATCAAAGTCTTGACGTAGTCGCAGAAGGCGTCCATGTTCTCGGAAGGGTCTCCTTTGGTGGATGTGAAGTCGAGGTAGCCTTGAAGCATCGCGATTTCGTCGGTTTCGCTGAAGAGTCTCTGAAACAGCTTCTTGGCTTCTTCTCCGGAGATCTTCTTAACTTCTTCGGTCGTTGATGATGTCTTTGCCTTCTTCTTAGGCTCGTTATCTGTTTGCTTCAGAGAACGTTTTGCGGTGGATGGGATTGGTTTGGTTATGACTGTGTTGAGAGGTTTGGTTTTGGTCGGAGGCTCGGAGTCTGAGTCGGATTCAGATTCGGATTCTCCTTCTTCAGAGTCGGATTCAGGCTGTTTTGGAGCAGGAGGTTTCTGAGTGAGTTTGGATTGGATATTACCGGGTGCTTCATCGGAAGAGGCGGATTCTTCTCCAGATGAACCGGACTCTTCTTCTTCCTCTTCGCTGGAAGAAGCAACAGGAGGGTTCTTGATCTTTTCAGCCTGCTTCGGTGCCATCAGAACAAAAAGTATGACAAAGACGAGACAAAGATCTGCGGTCTGAAAGATTCTTCTTCTTCTTCTTCTTAAGTTCTTTGTTCTCTTATATCTGGCGCCGTCGATTTGGTTGCTTTTAGGTTTGTTGAGAGTTTAGGTATCGTTAGGATTTGGTTACGAAAGTTACATTTTGTTGGACCTTTTTGGCTTCGGTAAGGCCCATGTGACCAACCGTATATGCACTTTCGGTCCGGAGATAATTAGAGTTAACGAATCCTTTTAACGGGTCCAATGGAACAATCACCGTGGTTTGTCTTGTTCTGTATATACAAGATATACAAATAGTATTAGATTTACATTTGAGAATTCGGCCAAAAAAAACCTTAACTTTTCGAAAATCGCCAAAAAAAATATCACTTTTTTGACTGACAAAAAAAAACTGGACTATTTGTTGATTTCCCAATAAAATCTCAATCTTTAAGTTGATTTGCCAATTAGAGCACGCCGTTAAAAAATTTAACAGAATCAATAAACACCGTTTACTGTGTCCGTTAAGTGAAACGACGTCGTTTTAAGGCGAGACAAAACGACGTCGTTTTACTTGTTTTTTAGAAACAAAAAAAATTGTTCCCGGATTCGAACTCATGACCTATAAAAGAAACATAACAGACCCTTACCATTGCACCACAACAACATTTAATGTAATAACAAACAACGTAATATATAAA
>JABAYD010021798.1:0-13224 GCA_014822095.1 Diplotaxis tenuifolia
TACTTGCCCGCCCGTAGGGCGGGTTTTTCCTAGTTATTTATATAAAGGAGTGTTAATTCCCTTCTAGACACGCCAACTCATCATCCACATTAGAAAGTTCACGTCATCATTTCAGTGAAGTTTGGAGTGACACGTGTCCTCTTTAGCCAAAACTTATTGTTTTATTAAAATAACTAGGATTAGACATGCGCCTTGCGCAGAGTAAATGTATGTAATTAAAATATTAAATTTGAGTATTTGATAAATTTAAAATTTACATATGATTGTTTTATATGTATTTAGAATTTTGGAAATTTTATATAATTATCTAGGAACATAAACAATTGTAATTAGAACTGTATATCAAAGCTGATAATTTAATGGATCTGATTTCATATATCTTTTCACTTTTCAGTGTTTTAGTCATGAAAAATAAAGAGAGTGTCATAGGGCTTGATTGATAGCATTAGCAAGTTCTCTAATGTTTTTTAAAAAAAAACAGTTGGTAGAATATTTGTATTTAGAATATATAAAGTTTCAAAACTAATTTAATATAATTTATTTATTTTTTTAATAATATCTAAAATTATATATTTAAAAAAAAAAATAAAGAAAGAAATAATTTTATAAAAAAAAATAAGTTAAATTGAAATTATTTTTTTTTTTAAAATTAAAATTATTTTTAAAAACAATATTTTAAGTTTTTCAACTAAATTTAACAATTTAAAAATTAGTTATGGTCATGATTTAACATAACCATAATTATTTAAAAATTTAAAATTTTAAAAATTAACAAATTAAAAATTAACTCAAGTTTATATCATGATTTAACAATTGTAAAATTAATTATGGTTATGAAAAGTTTACGTTCACGTGTCAATCTTATCTATCTTCAATATTTTTTCATTTTGTGTTTTTTTATTTTGGTTATTACTCGATATAAATATTGATTTTGAATTTTATTCTTATTTCGTTTGTTTGTTTTGGCCTGAGATTTAGAAAATGTTTAAAATTTAAAATAATTAAAGAGATACATACTTAGGTTAAGATCTGCACTTTATGCACCATAATTATTTATTTATATTTTTTTGTATATTATGAAATAATAAAATAATAAATATATATATATATATATTAAATAACTAAGAAATCAGTTATTATTATATAATAAATTGGCGTATGAATATAAATCTAATGATTATTTTTGTTTATTCACAACTAGTATTGTAACGCATAAAAGTTATTGCAAAGAGTCGATATTTGTTGCAAATATATCAATTGCCACGAAGTCTCAACAAAATTTATCTTGTTGCTGATTGGATGTTGCAAAATCGTATTTGTTGCATAAATATTGCAAAATTTGCAATAAATTTTGTTCTTGTTATATTTGTTGTATTTATGTGATGAAAAAGTTGTAGCAAACTTAAAGCAAAATTACAATGTTTATTTGCTACTCTACGTCGTTGTAAGTCATTGCTACAAAACAAATATAGCCACTATTGCAAATTTCTAACAATTATTTATTAAGATATTTTTCGACTATAAATATATATTGTAGATATTTTGTAACAATAATAAAAAAAATGTTTTAAAATATCATATGCAACCATTTGCTTATTGAATTAATTATCGTATGGTTGAACTTTTTATTTTTTTAATGTGCATCGGTTTTCTTTTCAAGGGTATAATTTTTTTAGTATTTTATACGTGATTGACTAAAATCAAATTGAGCTGGGGTTAGTTGAATAAAAATCATATTAAACTGATTATTAGATTAATACTGTAACAGCTGAAATAACAACATTTTTAACAATCAAAGACGAAAATTCCCAACAAATTATAATAACTTTCTCAAAAAAATCACATTAAAAATTTTAAAATACAAAAAAAAATGAGAGATTATTTTATTTTACACCCAGCGATTGTGAGGACAAAATACTTTTCATTATTTGCTCTTTTCTTCAAGCTTCTCTATCCTTTTTGATGAATGCTGGTCTTCGAATATCTTTTCTAAAGATAGAATAGAATGACTGCTCAACATAAGAAGAATGTAATTAAGAAAAAAAAAATGTATAAAGCACTCAAAAGAGATAATTATAAGCCTCAGAGACATACCTGGTATTTTCCACTCAAACACATCTACCGTCAGATCTAACAGACTTTTTGACCCCTGGTATTTTCCACTAAAATAATTTGACTCAAGTAAAAGCTAAAACACAGGTTTGTGTGTTATTGATCTGAGAACATATGCGAACAAACACACACACACACCGAATCCACGCTTAATCAAATATATGTATGTAGCTTATAATTATAGAGAGAGATTTAGGCTATGTTATTAGTTTGTACTCGAGAGAAAGTTTGGAATAAACATAGAGACAGAGAAAGAAGAATGTCATATATATAAATGTACAAGCTTAAATTTAATCATGATTATATTCAAAAAAAAAAATCTAATCGTGAGAATATATGATCCAAATTTGTACTTATCTAAAGAAGATTTTGAACTCTTAGATAATTAAAGGTTGTTATTCGTTTGCTTAGAAATGTTTACTAATTTTAAATACTTTGAATGAAAATCAAATGTGGAATTAGGCTATGCGTAATCTTTTCTTAGTTGTGGATAGCACAAAACCTAATCATTATGAAAATATTTATTGAGCTGAATCAAATGGATATAAACAAGACCAAAAAACATTAATCAATCTCAAGTCATACTTAGGTTTACTAAAAAAAAGTTAATAGTATAAGCAAGATAAAACTAATTAATTTATATAATACGTATCTATCAACACCTGAACCAATAAAACCGGAGCTAACCACGGTTCATATTAAGAGTTACAAAATCCAAAATACCTAATTTTTATATTTAGAGTGGGCGTTCGGGTATCTATTCGGGTTCGGTTCGGATTTTTTCGGGTTTTTGAGGTTAACAATTTCAATCATATTTAAATATTCATAAAATTTTGGTCCGGATTTGATCTGGATCTTTGCTAGTTTTGTTAGTTCGGTTCAGATGTGATACTTTTTTAGATCGGATTAGATTCAGTTTTTCGGTTCGTATTTTTGCCGCAGGCCTAGTCATACTTGTCATAAGAGTTCTTTTATATTGTTACATACTTGTCACATGTTTTTAACGCAAAACAACGTCAATTCATTGTCGTTGAATAGTTCTCACAAATTTACAACATGTGTTCATATGTAGAAAAACACATTGCAAATTAGTAACATAATTTGCCACAAACCATTTTTATTGTGGTTTTGCAATAAAATAGTGATTAGATTGTGATGTGTGGTCATCATTACAAAAAACTTACAAAAATTGTTGCAATTTTTGTACAAAAAATAAAAGTTACAAAATTATGTTGCAATATCCAACTTTTCTTGTAGTGTCCGTCCTTAGGGCAGACCGATCATAGTTGTTATATATACTAACTGAGATATTTGCTGCTGCACGTTGTTTTCACCGGATCATATAATATATCGCACAACACAGTCCTAGATACATTTATTGTTTCATTCTAATTTCAAATAGCTATATTTTAAGGGCGAGTTAAATTCTGAACCAATCGATAGACAATGCAAATTTAATTGGGTTTTTTCTTTTTGTTTCCGGTTTCCTTCTTGTTGACGAGCTCGTGGAACTTCTCAACTCTCCGGCCGTTCAAGGGTTGACATGGTCTTGCATTGTGCTTGTAAGAAATATCCAGTGGAGATCTGAGTACTTCTATTTGTTCCTTTGACATTGACCTCACCTGCATTAAATTTATAATACTTAAGCAATAAGAAATCAAGATGTCACATTAATTTGGACCGTTCCATATAAAATGTGAAATGAACATGAAAGTAGTAGCTACTAGCTAGGTCTTATCCATCGTAATTGAAGTTATTTATTTCGTTCATAAATATATAATAAGTTTGACATAAACCCACAAAAACACTCAGACCCGTTGAGTATCGACTGTAGCATGAAAAATACATAGAGGGTTTTGTATGAGATTTGAAACTTGGAATCGTTAAGTACACTACATTTTTGAGGTCAGCAGATCCATTTTATATGTATATTAAATGATTTATACTCGTGTCCAAAATACATAAATAATTTACACTCATAGTCGATAGTCTTCAAACGTTTAGAGGCCTATTAACAAAAAAATATAAATATTTGTTTCTCGAGAAAAACAACAACTGAACATAAATTGTGGTTTGTGTTTTAAAAAAGAACATAAATCATGGTAATTTAGGAAGTTTTTGAAAATAGGTATAGTTCATAAAATTTAATAAAAATCTGGATTATTATATAAAGTGTAGTATTAAAAAGATAAGTATTGTTTCCTAATTATTTATTATGTCGAATGTACTCTATCAATACATAGTCTTTTTATCTACTGATACAAGTTATTATTTAAATTTAAACTCTTTCTATAATGTTACAAATAATATACGACATATAGTTTGATTGAACCGTATTACTTAAATTAAACCAACAAGATTAATATGTATATTTAGATATTATCAAAATATGAATTATGAAAATTTACTAATTATATAAAATAAATAGGTTTTATATCTTAACAGTTCCTTAACAAATATGAAAATCTACTAATTATATGAAATCAATAGATTTTGAAAATTGTAATATACCGTTTGTTTTTATTTTAATTAAATAATCTACTGATTATTTTTTTTAAAAAAATTAAATGTAAAGCAAAACCAAAAACCAAATCTAAAACTAAAAACCAAAAACAATAGCTAAAAATGAGGGTTATATTTTGTTTTTGTTTATTTACAAAATAAACTATTACAATTTTTTTTAAAAAAATCATATCTTCAATTTTAGACTAGATGTTCGATTATTTGGGATTTGTTTGTTGGCAATATCAGTTCAAACTAACTCAGCAGATCTAAAAACTAAAAACCACAACGAAAAGCTGAAAATAAAAAAAAATAGAAACTTAAAAACTAAAAATCAAAACCCAAAAAAACAAAATCTAAAACCATATCTAAAAGAAAAAAACATAACTAAAAATTAATACAAAACAATCGTCATCACAAATTTTGGATTACTGATTTTATACCAAAACATATTTTAAATAAAGATAAAAATCAATTATAAACTTTTTTAATCATAATAATTTCCGCGATTTAGCGCCGTTCAAAAGCTAGTTATTAGTTGGACCAAAACCAAAAAAGTTTCGTTTTAAAAGGTTACCTTGCCAAGAATGGTCCACGACACGTTTTCGGAGCAAGGAGGAGTAGTGAGTGAACCAACGTATCTGTAGTACGATCGAGTCTTACGTTCGATATGTCTTGTGTTTATTTTTCCTACTTCCACTTGTGCTGTTTGGTTCCTTTTCAACCTCTCCTCCTTTAGCTTCACCAATTTATCCTTCATCTAATCATTTCACTTATATTAATAACGTCATACATTAATTAAAACATACATATATACATGTATAATTTATATGTCTAATGTATACCTAACTATTATACCTGAGAGAGGAAGGGCTCTTCACTGCCGACTTTAAAGAGGCTTGCTACCACAGCAAAGCTCCCATCTTTTGCTTGGTGTACCATGTGTAGCTCAGCTGCATATCTACGTTATTTTTCCTTTTAGTTAATAGTTTTCGTAAATACCAAAAAAATGGCACAGCTCCAAAAACTTTGTGACAAAGTAAAAACTAAAGATAAGAGTCCAGATGTGCTTAACGAGGAAACATTACATATGGACGTTACTAAGCCAGTGATAAAATATTTAATGATTACAATATTTTGATCTAAGAACTTTACCAAAAAAATTTGTTGGATATTATTTTAACATTTTTTAATGTTTAGTCATTTTAGATAGTATATAGTAATAAATATAAAAATTAAGATATATGAATCATTTCACTTATTATAGAAATGTATTTTTTAGTTTACTAATTTTAATAAGCCCATGTCTATCCACCACGAAATACTTAGAGTATCTCTACTCCAACCCACCTCTATATTTACTTTTATAATAACATTTAAAGGTAAAAACATTTCATCGCTACTCTATTTCTTCTTCTAAAATATAAAATTTTATATTTTTTTCTATTTATAAATGAAAAATAGAGTTTCTTTATATTTTATTCTATATTTAAAAAAAAATATTTTAGAGAAATACATTGGAACAAAACCCATTTCTATTATAGAGTTTTTATATTTTAGAAATAAAAATAGAAAAATACATTGGAGATAGATTTAGAGAAAGAGCATGAGAATTTTTTCCCTTAATTCTCACTAAAAAAAATTAAATAATGTAAAAGAAAAAAGAACAAAAGATAAAAAAATATGAGAATAGTCTGTGTGGGAAGGTACTCTAAACCACTATAGAGAGATTATTGTTCCATGTGTCTTTCTTTCACAGGTACAGTACAGTCCATTAAAAATTTAATACAAAACCTAATAAAATGAAGATATTATATCATTGTGGTTACGGCATGTTTATTGCAGGTCTCTTAAGTTAGATCGCTTAGCGTACGGTTTTTTAGCTTTTAATTAAAAATGTTAAGAGACGTCTATTAAATAAGGGATGTCAGAAACGTTCTTTCGCGTTTTTAAAAGATCGTACGCTAAGATACCTAACTTAAGACACATGCAATAAACATAGCCTATGAGACTTATTTTAAGAATTCATCCTCTCCTGATGCTCTTACCCAATAGATAAATCAGATAAAATATTTAACCATATATAATAATGAAGAAAAGGAGTTGGGAACTTACTGGACTCCATGGAGATGGTGTTCAGAAGGAGTGTGCCAATGCATTTGCTTTAAGGTATAGTTCTTATTGTCTATCACCACATCTCCTGCCCCTTCCCCAAAGAGCATGGCGACATTGCAGACGTGGTTCACGAGCGTTGCATTAGTGGTGTAGTAATCGCGGTGCAGCGATTCCAGCCCACTGTTTAAAAAGGTTTGTCTCCTTTGGATATCAATTGGAGATTGCAGTTTACCGACCGAGCATTTAGTGTAGTTAGGGTTTAAGTATCCCCATCGATATGGCCCATCTTTTCCTACATATCCAAACCCTACTCCTTGTGTCTCTGCTCATTCCCAATTTGTGTAGTGTTAAAAAAGATATTCCTACTTAACAAAGATATAGTCAATGCATTTGAGAATGAAACCGTTAATTTAGTTTCTTAAAGATTACTTTTACCGTTTTATGATCGATTGTTGTCTTGTATATCTAGGTAAGGAGGAGAGGTCACCCCCATAATTTTATTTTTGCATGGAATTAGTTTGTTAATGTAAAATGGAAAAGTTGGTTAAATTCATGTACAATTAATTACTCCATTGCTTACAGTTAAAACATAATCCTTGTATACCTTTTGACATTACTAGATACCTATATAATTCATAACTCGCCACTGCACATATCTGTCTAATTAATCCCATCTTAAAACTCAAGATCCATTAAAATTTGCAACTTTCTTACATACATGTCCATCCATAATACAAAATGTGTATACCTATACATAGACATTATAATATCTAATTATACTTTTAATAATTATGAATATATATATGTGTGTGTGTGTGTGTGTGTGTGTGTGTATTTATATATTAGTATATATAAATATGTGTGTGTTAATAAATATGTGGAGGGGGAGATAAAGAAAGAGTACTTCGTATTACGAGCATTTGCAGGGGCAACGCAGAGGACGGTCATGGCGATCAGGCAGAGCTTGATAATAATCATCTTGGTTCGTGTTTTGGTGGAATCTGCTAAAATAAGGGAGGAAATAGATTTAAATTAGAAAAAAAAATCAGAAGAGGACAATTTTTCCAAATCTGTAAACTAGTTCATGGATTTTTGTAAATTAGACCTGTGAAGATAACAAAGTGTTTCTTACTTGATGGCTGACACGGCCAGACTGGCTCTGCTATTTATAGCCCTCTCTTGTTTCTTTGAAAAAACAGTATGCAAATAAAAATTGAAAGAATACCTAAAAATAAATGTTGTCCAAGCGAATTTCTGTGGTTAATACATTCTCCAAAGAAAGCATAACTTCGGGTTAAGGGTCATCATAAGCATAAATTATTCGTTTAATAGTATGTTTTTCCCATCTATGATTAAAATAAACGTTTTATGTGGTCAATCGTAGAATGTCATGTATTTGTTATGTTGTTCCAAATATGTGTTCAACCAAAATTTAGCAAAAAATTTGTAAATTTTTTATAAACTACGTATTTCAACTTTTTGGGTTCAAGGTTATACGTAGGTATAGGTCAATTTATAGTAAAAAATATTGACAAGAAAATAGTTGTAGTAAACATATTTTACAAGTCACAGGGCTAAACGTCTCTACACTGGATTTCAGCACCTTCTTTTCTTCAAAAAAATTATAAGTGAAATAGTGAATGATATCTTAAATCTTTTGGGACATAAAGTATCATTGTAGTAAATGAAATATACACAGACTGTTTCCACTTATAGCTTTATCATTTATTGTTGCTTTACTTGTGTTTTGGTATTTAGGATTATAATTCTATGAGGTTGATTGCTTGCGTTACTAAATTTCGTCGGATCTTTATCAAACTTTCACAAACCCTTGCACATGATTCTATAATTTGAAATCAAAAGTTAATGTTCTTTTCATCAGCTTTTTAGCAAACCTGAATTTTAAATTTTTTATTGCTTTTATAAACTGGTGAATGGAAATAATGCAATGCAAGAAAAGAACAAATATTAAAGTGATTCATGGTATAAACCACATATCCTCTTGTTTTTTTTTTGAAACTGATATCCTCTTGTTTTTGTAAAACCTTTATTCGTGAAATGACAATTAATTTAACGTTATTACTAAAAAAAATTATTTATAATATAACCGTAAAACGCAATTTTGTCGTAGTAAAAGTTACTCATCAAATTATCATTCCTTTTTATTTGCACGGATCAGATGCGAAGATAATTAGTGGAAGTTTTCAAATGTTTTTCTTTTCTTTTGTAAAGACCTAGAGACTAGGGCTATTTGGTGTTTGGCAATTTTGATACTATACAAAAATGTCAATTTAAAAGTGTAAAGGAAAGAAAATGATTGTCTTATCTTCTTTTTTATTTTTGGTATGTGCATGATATCTTTACATATAATCCACAGATGGTGCCTCATGCCTGCTCCATAAAGAAACACCTCCTATTTTCCTTCCCCCCCCACTTCTTTTTTTTTTCTTTTTTTTTCGACAAACTTAAATTTTTATTACTTTGAAATCATAATATCTGAATATAATATTGGTGTTAACCATCTAGGTGGAAAAACCCTACAATTTTCGAAAATCAAATTTTCCGATCCTTGACGTGCGATAATGTGGGCTGCATTGTTACCGGTACGTTTGACAAATTGAAAGACTGTTGTTGAGAACTTAAAACTCCATCTTAGGACTTCTTCCATAATGTTATGTATAGACGATCTCCTGTTCTGAGCGTTGATTGAGTTAACTAATATTTCGGAATCACCTTCAAAAATCATATAACGATAGCCACCTATCCAAACATTCTGCATGGCAACTAGTAAAGTTGTAGCTCCTGCCTCTAAACTAGAATTTGCAACTCCAAGCATAGCGGATCCCCACATAACAGGATGACCATCACTATTCCGTATTATCCAGGCACCACAAACCCGCTTCGATTGCAAATTATACGCTGCATCATAATTACATTTAAACCAACCATGTTCTGGCCTTTTCCAAACTGATTCCTTTGAGACAGATTTCGAAATAGTGTCTTCTGAGAAGTTTAAATTTGATATCCATTCCTTTACATCAGCACACGCATTTTCCACGGTATTAACTGGTGAAAGTAACTTTTGCTTGAAAATTAGAAAATTCCTCTTCTTCCAAATACGCCAAAGTAACCAGAAGGGTAGGAGACGATGATAGAGTGATAGGGCATGTATTCCTTGAAGCTGTAATATAAATTGGATCTTATTTTCCACTGAATCACCTGATAATAATCTTAATGAGTACGGAAGATTTGAAATGCGCCAAATACTCAAAGAATCCGGACAAACCACATCTCTGACAAATGGGATCTAATTTTAGACCTCGTGCATTCAGTCTAGTATTAGTGCCAATAGCCTTAGAAAGAATACGCCGAATGAAGTGTTTTAGTTTAGGCATTATATTTAATTTCCAAACTCTATTCTTTAATAATGGATCACCATAAGGTATTGGAATATCATCTTGTAAATTAGTTGGGTCGTGACGCAGAAGCTTATAACCAGAAGAAACAGTGTAATTCCCATCCCTTGTATAATCCCAAACCAAAGAATCATCTTTGTCGCCTTGACTTAAAAATAAACTTCGTACGATCTTTTGATCTTCTTCAGTTAAATTGCTGTGAAGCGCCTCCTCGTCCCAATGCTTGTACGGAGATGTTGAGATGAGATCACTTACGCGTAGATTACTATCCATTACAGTGGTAGCTGCTCTAGGATAAGGGCTAGGTAGCCAGTTATCTTTGCAAACTTGTATATTTTTACCATCATCTATAATGTATCGACATCCTTTTTTCAAAACATCAATACCAGCAAGTAAAGATAACCATCCATATGACTGTTTACGACACATTCGACCTTCTAGTATCTTTTTATCCTTAAGATACCTAGCTTTGTAAAGCTTTGAAAAAAGGCAGTTCGGTTTTGAATGAATTCTCCAAGCTTGTTTTGCAAGCAAAGCATCATTAAACTTGTGTAAGTCTTCGAAACCAAGTCCTCCTTCTTGTTTAGTGTATTGCAGTTTTTTTCCAAGCTATCCACGGAATCCCTCTCAAATCATTTTTACACCACCAAAACCTCATCAAAATAGTATCAATCTCTTGTGTTGTTCCAATTGGAAGTTTGAAATTTGACATAGCATAGATGGGGGTTGACACACCCGCAGATTTAATCATAACCTCCTTACCAGCCGGTGAAAGAAACTTAGTACTCCAATGTGATGTTCTTTGTTTCACTCGTTGAATCACAGAAGTAAACATTTCTTTTTTTTCGTCCAAACTGTTCTGGAAGTCCGAGGTACTTCCCACCACCACCGTTGTTTGAAATTCCAAGGATGGATTTTAGTGATTCCTGCTTGAAGCCATGAACCTTTGTGCCAAATGTGATGACTGATTTGTCTTGATTTATTTTTTGCCCTGAACATTCTTCATAAATATCAAAAACCTCCTTTAAAGCCTTACAATTTTTCTGATTAGCTATACAGAAAAAGAGTGAATCATCGGCAAAGAATAGGTGAGTAATCGACGGAGCCCCATTCCCTATTCTGATGCCATTGATTTTTTTCGGGAAAACGACCTATTTCCACCCGAGAATTATCGTATAGTAATAAATGTACACAAATTTTCGGTCTCGTCCTAATTCCACACAATATAACTATCACGACCAATATTCCCATACGATAATAGTTCGAACCCCGTTTCCACACAAACCAATATTTGACTTGGTTTTTATGGTTTATGATACTAACTGATAGTAAACCAGTTCGTATCGGTTAATATTGGTATAATCCGACCCAAACGAAGATCCGACTAAGATTTAAACCAGGCCCAAACTCCTTTAAAAAATCCCTAAATCGAGCTCAGATTGTTTCTTAGAATTCTAAAAATCCCAAAATCGATCTTCTGCGATCTTCACCATCAGAATCAAAAATGTCAACATCAGGAGTCTCAACATCACGAGTCTCAACATTAGAAGAATCGATAGCCCCTGGGTCGAAACCAAATGCATCATTCCACTCAACATTCACGTCAGTCCATTGTTCCATACTCGTTTCTGCAAAACAGAGAGAAAATAGTCAATTCCAGAGAGAAAATGAGAGAGAGATAGATATAGTGAGCGAGAGAGAGAGAGAGAGAAAGAACTGAAGCAATTACCTAGAGAGAACAACCGGCAGAACAACAAGGTGTAGGAGGAGCAACGCTGAGAGAGCAATTAGGGTTTCTAATTTGGTACAAATTTCTGTAAATCGGGTCTGGGTGGCTTATGGGATGGTTTATTGACTTCATTTGGTTTACATTCTCTAATCGGGTCGTAATCGGGTCATAATCGGTCATTCTTGGTTTAACTAAGTTAGTCAATGGTTAACTTTAGGTTTAGGGAAAACAAACCAACCTTAAACCGTAGTTTGTCGATATTAGTCCATTTTTCAAAGTTTGTGTGGAAACGGGGTTCGAACTATTATCGTATGGGGATATTGGTCGTGATAGTTATATTGTGTGGAATTAAGACGAGACCGAAAGTTTGTGTACATTTATTACTATACGATAGTTCTCGTGTGGAAATAGGTCGTTTTCCCTTCTATTATACATTTACCAATTATAGCCAAAAAGATAGAAAATTATTACAAACGGTTAAAAACTTTTTACAAATACGATTACTGTGAACTTTTTTTATTGGTGTCGTTAAGTGAAAGAGTAAAAAATGACAGCTCATGAATGTTTTACCATATATAAAGAGCTTCTTTAATGTTTTTACTCCGATTGAAAAAACATTTACACAAAGGTAAGCGTCACCAAGAAAACTATCACAAACTCCACTTCTTATAGTTGACAAGAGAGAAAGATCACACAGTTAGAGAAAGAAGAAAGAGAAGAAGAGAGATGGCTGTAGCAAAAATCGTTGACATGTCGAGAGTTCCTTAGAGCAACTCCATCAATGAACCTCTCCAACTCTATTCCCAATGTGTTTTTATTATTATTTTATTTTTTTGTTTGAACTTTTTAAAAAATAAAAAATAAAAAAAATAATCGAGTTAATCGCGGGCCGCCACGTGTTGTGGACCGCGCTACAGTAACGATACAGGTTCACCAGAAAAAATCTCTGAGCCAAGTTCATCAAAAAGCAATTTTTATATTATTTTGTTTTGTTTTGGAAAATGTGTGAACCTCCCCAACACATGGAGGATACACGCGACCAACAACATGTGCCAGAGATACGGTCCAAAGGGTTTCATGGAAATCAAGATGCTCCCAAACGACAACCTTTACGTCCGTGTCGACTTGCTCGGTGTTCGAGACGACGGCGTCCGCCACAGAGTCGACTCCGTGAGACAAAAGGTCATATTTTTCTCCGGCGAGTCTCGCCGACGACGACGACAAGAAAAACGTCCGTGAGTACTCCGGAACCGTCGGTTTAGGGTGTGACTGCTGCGAGATAACCGGAGTGGATGGGAAGATGAAAGATGTAGTCTTGAGGATGATTGTGTCAAGGGTCAAAGTCAAAGA
>JABAYD010021799.1:0-14905 GCA_014822095.1 Diplotaxis tenuifolia
CTGATGTTGACGTTTTCGATTCTGATGGTGAAGATCACATAAGATCGATTTTGGGATTTTTAGAATTCTAAGAAATAAACTGAGCTCGATTTAGGGATTTTTAAAGGAGTTCGGGTCTGGTTTAAATCTTAGTCGGATCTTCGTTTGGGTCGGATTATACCAATATCAACCGATACGAACTGGTTTAGTATCGATTAATATTATAAACCATAAAAACCAAATCAAATATTGGTTTGTGTGGAAACGGGGTTCGAACTATTATCGTATGGGGATATTGGTCGTGATAGTTATATTGTGTGGAATTAGGACGAGACCGAAATTTTGTGTGCATTTATTACTATACGATAATTCTCGGGTGGAAATAGGTCGTTTTCCCAGAATTTTCCCATAGCTTTGAGTTGGAACTCCAGTTTTCTATCTATGCATTCTTTTAGACTATGAATATCGATCGATGGCCAACATAACGCATCGATCGACACCACACTTCCACAACAAAGATGATTACGACAAAGACTGGCTGAGGGACGATTACATTTTTCCAGTATCGATCGATAGGGTACCTTCTATACCGATCGATGGTCACGTCGTCTATGGCTCGGCTCCAGAGCCTTTATGATGGGCAAAGAATATTCCATTGAGAAAGAAAGGATGAGTATGTCATCTACAGAGATGAGTATGACAATGCAAGAGCCATATACACCATAGTTGTCAATGTGCAAAGAGAAGACATTAGAACAATTCTAGAAAGAGCTAATATTTTTAGGCATAACTATATCTGTTTACTAGAAGATGCTAGCCAATTCGTCCGAGCCACACTAGCCTCAGATTCAGTCACCTGAGAAGTGCCAACACCAGAAACATACACCAAAGCAAACATTGATGATATGGTGAATGGAATCTGTAGAGCCAAAGAGATGCCTTTCGAAGATTACTACAAGAGGCTTGATGGTGTCTACTGTCATTTAGAAGCTTGACACCATTTAGAAGCAACATGCGATTGAAGCAGAGACACTGGCATTAATCGACATCCGTACGACCATCGATCGATGTTAAGCGCGACAAAACAAACTTCGTTTATGAGAAGTTTCTGCAAGATAAGCTTGACAACATTGAGTTCTAACTCGACTTAATACATGAAGAAATCAACAATTTTTTTGAGGATACACCAGAGACTTTCAACACCATAACTGGAATGATGCAGACTTGTATCCAACATCTTTAGAGGAGAACTAGCGCAATAGATACTGCAATGGAAAATCTAAGAAGCTATATGGCCAAGCGTGAGATGAATATCAGCAGTTTCGTGGGTTCATGGGCCAGTATGACCAGAGAAGAAGTGGATGCTTATTTTCCATTAAGTAGTGTCCCACTTCTTTTGTAGCCCACCACCTCAAAAAGGTCAAGCTAAGGACAATAAATAAGCGTTGAGTGGGAGGCAACCCACTATTTAGTAAATTTTTATTTGGTTTTTATCTATGCAAGTTTTAATTTTGGTTTTATATCATATTTATGAAGGTTTTTATGAAGAAAAGATGATACTTCGAGGCGACCATCGGTCGATTTCCCCAGTCCACCATCGGTCGAACTTCAAAACTATCATCGATCAACATTCACCCACCATCATCGATCAATACTCATTACAGAGTCTGGTATTCTCAAACTTTTCATTTTCTCACTTATGATTTTTTTATCCTAACCAAAACAGGACGAGATAACACTGGGATCAATACTCATTTTCTTACTTAAGTCTGGGGAGGTTCAGTGATGCTTATTTATTGTTTTTGACTTTTTCTATTATATCTGTATATTATACCTATATTACCTACAAGGTGTTTTTCTAATAATTTCATAAAAAGTTAAGAAATGGATTATGATAAGATTTTTTTTTTATTTGACTAACCACGCTATAAGCACCATACTTAGAGTTTACTAAAGATACCAAAGTGGATCAGCCTGCCTTTAGACCACACTTTCTTAGAAAGTCCGAAGAAACCGAAGCTGACTTCCAACCTTAATTTGACTAATATGCTTGTCTTGGGGTTTGGTATATATTGGATAACCGAAGCTGACTTCCAGCCTTAATTTGAATAATATGCTTGTCTTGTGCTTCTGATCCCCTTTTCTCTATCTCTTCAGCATCTACAAATAAAAGATTGAGATAATTTCCTGAGATCCAGAGGGGTAGGTACATACCAATGACCCCACTATATTAAATCAAAAGAATGATCACACATCGATGCAAGCAAGGTGTATGCACATTACCGATGACCCCACTATTCGCCTACATCTTTGTCCAAAAACAAAGAGAAAGAGTTACAGAAAAGCCAATAAGATGAACAAGATGGAAATCATTAGCACCTGTTTTTGTTCATTAGCATTGATTTATAATGAAAGATTTGGAGAAGAGAGAAGAAGAAAGAAAGGGATCAGAGAAGACTACCTATGTGTTCAGATGCTTGCAGGAGTAAGAATCCAATTGTCCTTTGATCGATACTCCCAAGGTAAAGCCTACACATTTATTTTATGTAAGAAATGAGGTCAGTAGAGGGTGGGTCAGGCTAGTATTTGCTAAGTTGTTGGTAGATTGGATTTGGTTGCTATACTAGGATAAGGTATAAAGTACTTTGGAATTGACATAGTGAGATAGGAGTGTAGCATAAGAGGTTTAGACATTTTAGACATATTGTGAATCCCTGCTATTCCAAACCTCTTTTACAGGCTTCCTTGTTTTGCTTGAGAACAAACAAAAGGTCCAGGTTCAGTCTGGAAGAGTTGATATACCCTATTCTTTTACTAGTTTTAGACCATAATATGGACCCCATTTGGAGTATATTTTGTGTGTCTAGACTATATATTACAATGTTTTCAGGTCTAGGTTCATTTTGGAGTTTTGTGGAGTTTTTGTAACTTTTTGGATGAAGAACCCGTAATTGACAAGAATCAACTAAGTTAGAATCGATACGACAAGATCAGCATAGATCGATATTGCTTCCCTAGCATCGAACAATGGAAGGAGCGAAAGACGGCCCGACTTTATTCAGAATCAGACTTGGAGCCCAAGACCAGCATAATTTCAAGATTGACCTTGATGAGCTTTTACTTAATTATATAATGTTCTCTACCATTGTTAGGTAGAAAATCCGCGCTTTTTTACTTAGATAGTTATTCATTGCTTTCTTGGAGAGAAGATCAAGAATTTTTCCATAGCTTTGTATTGGAACCCCAGTTTTATATCTATGCCTTCTTTTCAGACTATGAATATGTTTTGCATGATTATGTCCATGTAGTTTACCTTGTTAGATTTAGGGTTTGATATTGTTCTGTTTGATTAGCCCAAAATAGGTTGCTAGAAGGATTGATACCAATTGATAAGAAGCATTCTTAATGCAAGCTCTAGAGTAGCTAACTAGATCTTGATCTTAGGACTTAGGATACTGCGAGAGTAGATTCTAGTCTGATAATATTCCAATTAAGTTAGGTTTCCTAGAGACAAGAGAAAGCTGAGTGATCTTACATGATGGTGGCCAACTCGCCACAGCCATCGATCGATGTTGATAGTCGGCCATCGATCGATAGTGCTAATTAGTAGGCGGTTGTGTCCTAGTGTATCAACTCATCTAATAAACAATCTTTTATTTATAATTCATGTTCCTAAACCCTGGATCTAGCTAATTTCTTTATTTGAATTAAGTTAAATCAAACAGCTTCCAATTTACTTCATCGTGATAATCTATATAATAACTTCACCTAGCTTAACCATAAGATTACTAAATCTTTTGTGTTCTTTGCTCTCAGTGGATTCGATCCCTAAATACTGCAGTTGATCTCTCTTGGCAAAAGTAGGTTTTAGTTAAGTTTCATAGGGTAATTTGATAGAGCAGAATAAGAGTTTTTAAACCCTGAAACATAGTCCTATTACTGTGCACTGCTCTGCTTCCCGTATGAAATGAGATGAGTACAGTAATTTGCCCAATACTTCACACTACGGAGAAAAAAAAATCACGCGGGTATCCGTCTAGGTTCGGTAAGTGTTTTTATTTATTTTTGTCTTTATCTTTTTTTTTTTCTCACTTCATTTTATTTGTAGGCTGAAAGATGGGATGCTACCATATTTTTTTTTGAGCTATTCGAGAAGAGATGCAGGCCACAGGTCGGAGTTATGTGGATCCTAGGTCAAAGAAGATCTACAACTATGTAGTTCATGGGACATAAGAGCATCAGACGCAGTTGACCCATCAGTCTCTGGATTGGTTGCCCATCATGTTGTGCCCACATGAGGTGGTCATGATTTGTGAGGAGGTAAGTAATAATAGGTTTAATTGTTTTATATATTATATTAGTTATTTTAATTATTTAATAATTTCTTATATTTTAAATTAATTAATTTTCTTTTTATTTCTAAGTTGGTACCTAAATAAAGAATCAGGGATGGGAATATGATCCGTTAACGATGTCCTGATGGCGGCATAAGCTTATTCTCAAAGACATGATAAGAAGTCCTCTCGGCTGCAGTCTAATTTGGATGGGATGCAAGCTCGTTTGACGTCCTCAAAATTCTTCTCAACGTTTTCGCGGTCTAAACCCCGAAAATGCAAAGGATGTTGGAGTTTAGGCGGAGGGAACTTGGGATTCCAGATCCAACAGCCCATTCCTCGGATTAGGAGACAGATATAGGGAGAAGGAGGAGTGTGGACTATTTACGCAATCTCAACAGCTAGCTTTATTTCTTATTTAGTTATTTTGTATTATTTTTAAATTTTTATTCTTTGATAGGTTTAGTAATTTTTTATTAATTATTTTAAAATTTATCATTTAAAAAAATTAGAACAATCAAAGTAAATTAGAGTTGCATTTTCAAGCATTTTTGGTGAAACGGTTTATTTACGAGCATTTTATGCGTTCTGCTTGTTAACACCTCGTAAACTTTAAGACAAGTTTACATGAATTTTCTTTTAAAATTGTCATAAATTTTACGAGGAAATTAACATCAGCAATAATGTAAAATCATCGGAAAATTTACATGTTTGAACGACAATATAACTTCAATAATTCACGAGTAATTAACAAAAAAGTATTACGAGTAATTCACGAGGAATTTTGATCTCTTACCTTTACAAGGAATTTACGAAGATATCGTTTGCATGGCGTTTACTATGAAAAATATTCGTCGTAACGCTGATGAATTTTTCGTTATAACGGTCGATTTACGACGAAACACTCATCACTGTATAGCTCTATTTACGATGATATAACAACGATATATGTCCTTGAAGATTACATTTCTTGTAGAGGAAATTATATATATAGTATTTAGTATGATGAAACTATCGTAGTGAATGGTGAATTAACTATGTGTGGTTTTAAAACAACACTAGATTTTGATTTACGCTTTGAATGGTTTAATTATACATTTTTTGTCAATTATTTGTGATTTGTTTTATTATTATTATTCATTTCATTTGTTTAACGTTAGAATATTTAACTTTAATGTCGTTGTGATAAATTTTATTTCAGTTTAATAACGATTTATAATATCATGCGCAAACTGCAAGCCCTGCCAATAGCTTATAATAGAAATGGTACATAATGAAAGTGAGGAATATGGTGAAATGCAATTCATATATTTTGTAGGACATGTGCATTTTGGATATAATAAAGGTACAGAATAATTTTGAGGTCAAGAGGTATTAAATGTGACACACGGTATAGCATTTGTGGAGCGGAGGAATAATCCATTAATCTTGTTCTGTTAGAATATCCTCCAGCTCTTCAAACATGAGATTTTTCGAAGATCCCAGACGAAGTTCTTACCAGTGCGACTCCTTTATGGGAGGACTTTCTAGTGGGGAAATTTCTCGATGTGAGTCCTCATGTCGTGAAATTTCATATGTTGTTAAACAAGATATGGAAGTATGGGGATATCTATGCGAAGGTGGAGGTCTATGAAGTGAGCGCAATAGCAATGAAATTTTGGGTCTCAAATCTGAAAGCAAGGGAAAAATTTCTAAAAAGGGGAATGTGGAACATATCAAGGGTGCCTATGGTGGTTACAAAATGGACCCCGAAAGAGAAGATCCCTATGTGGGTTCATGTAAAGAGAGTTCCTCTCCATATGTTCTCGTGGGAAGGACTCAGATTCGTCACCAATGATCTCACTCAAATTATCCTAAATAGTGAATACTATCTTAAATAAGAGGTTCAACTGTAGTACTTAGGAATCAAATCACGAGGAGCTAATGAACCAATTAAATCTAATTAAATATAAAACTAGGTTGGTTTAATTGTTTTAAAGTAAATTGCAGTATGAATATCCTAATCGAGCAAGGCTATTTCTCTACTAATTTGATTGAGGTTTTGAAGCTTAATTGGATGGTGTTAGAATTAGGGTTTATTTGAGATTATAATCCTATAGGGGCTAAACAGTTGTTTGCATGATATTAAAAAGCTGAACTACTTAACAACACATCATTCAGCTTTTGACCTTACTGAATATGTCTATTGACTTGATTTATTGACCAAAACTAATGATGTTTCGTCTGATCAATAGCGGTGTCGATTGATTATTCTATAGGAATATCGATCGATACACGTTTCGCTCCGTCGATCGACTAAGCTTTAGTGACGTCAATTGACGCGCTTCTAGTCAAGTTTTATATGCTGGTTGAACAAGGCTCACCAAGACCCTTAGACTATTTCTCTCGCTATAACCTACCAAAGCTTGACTTAACAAAATAGGTTCATGACAATATCTTAAGCAAATCCTAAAATCAGATTTCTAGTTAGCAAGTTTAGAACATAGACATTAAGAACAATTCTATTTATGAATATCATAGCTAGCAATCATATAGTTGGGGCAAATCCCCTCAACCTATTTAAACCCTAAACTTAACAAGTGAAGTACTCAGACATGAGTAAGGAATTCATGACACAAGCAAGGTAAATAAACTGCATATAGACAGATAATAATGGAGTTCCATTCACAAATATCTCTGAATCTTCTCTCCAACTCTATGAATCCTAAAAAACCTTTAGCTGTGGAAAAAAAGAAGCTCTCCTTTGCTCTAAACATTTTGGAAAAGTATAAATACTTAGGTTAAAAACCTTCAGGGGTAAACTTGTATATTGGTGAAGTCATGGGCTTCAAGTCGGCTGAGACGTATTGAATTTTTTGCTCTTTGGCATCGATCAACATCACAAGGTGTAAATCGATCAATTATTAATGCTCTGTGTCGACCATATATGGGGGTCGATATCCAGCCTCGGATGATATCTTCTAATTCTCTTCAAAATGCTCCAAAAACATCACTTTCTCCCAAATCACTCATGAACCTATAAATATGCTTAAAATATCCTAAAACATTATAATTAGATATTAAAACACTTATATAACATGGCTAAAAGTGGGTCAAATCCATGGTATATCAACTCCCCCAGACTTACCCTTTTGTTTGTCCTCAAGCAAAACCAACATGTAGTTTTTGTAAAAGTGGTTTGAAAACAGCAGGGACTCACATATTTAAAATATTGATATCATCACCTCTAGTATATTGCAATCCACATCTAAGGGATCCTAATCACAAAAGCACATTATGCAATATCCTAACTTAGCAACCAAATTCATCTATCCAGCAACTTAGCAAATATTGTCTAACATTCGCCTCAACTAACCTCATTTCTTAACATAAAATAAATGTGTAGGCTTTGCCTTGGGAGTATTGATCAAAGGACATATGGACTCTCACTGAAACAGTTATCTGAATAAATAGGTAATCTCACTCTTGTTTCTTTTCTCCCTATGCCTCTCTTCTCTGAATCCTTTATAACTCAATTCCAATGAACATAGATATGTCTTAATGCATTCCATCTAGTTCATCTTATTGATTTTCTTTTTCTATTTTTTTCTTTTAACAACGATGTTGGCGAATAATGGTGTCATTGGTAATGTACCTTTCCCTCGCTTTCATCAAAATGTGATCATTCTTTTGAATTAGAATAGTGGGATCATGGGTAATGTACCTACCCCTCTGCATCTCATAAAAATCATTTCATTTTTCTTTTTTTTTAGATGCTGAAGAGAGAAGAGAAGGAAACCAAAAGTTTACAGACTTGTACCTTTCAGACCTTAAGGAGGAATCCGATCCAGTGTATCTCAAACCCCAAGACAAGCGATTATGTCAGATTTAGTGTTGGAGGTCAGCTTTGGTTCCTTCAAACAATCTTACCAAGTGTGGATAATTGACATGTTGATCCACTTTAGCATCTTTAGTACTATATGCAATAAGTAAATCTAGAATGGTGCTAAAATAGTGGTTAGATAACAAGTGAAAATCAAAAATTTCATAGCTCCATTCTTGAACTTAATATATATTTTTTTTGAAAACAATTTAATAAGCCTCAAAAAATAAACTTAATATCTGTAAAAAAAAATATAAACTTAAATTATACTGTCTCCAGTGTAACTCAGCCGGATTGATCAAAAGGACTCAATGGAACAAGTAAGAACGATATATCTGACCGTACTAAATATCGATCGATGTGACTAAGGTGGCATCGATTGTCGCAGGTGTAGTAGTGTCGATCGTTATCGACATGTCTTCGTGGTCGATAAGAAGGCAATATTTATACTTAGATGTTTTTTTTACCTGCATAAAGTAAAAACAAAATAAGTAATAAAAATATGAAAATGAAAATACCTAATAGTGGGTTGTCTTCCACTCAACGCTTTGTTATAGTCTTTTAGCTTGACTTTGGAGGTATTGGAGCTAGTGTGTGGAAAAGGAGCTACTTGTTGGAAAACAAGTATCCACATCATCTCTGTTGATTCTGAATCAAGTGGCCATGAAACTTCTTGTGGCTTCATCACCTCTGGTCCATCTGTCATCCATCTTGACTACTGCATTTGAGATCTTTTGTTGCCTATCCTCAAGGTATTCAATGCTGAAACTATGCCTCTCAATCTTATCAGGGGCGTATGCTGAGATTTCATGTAACACGGTATCGATCGACGCAACAAGTGATGCGGCTATCCGCTCTGGAATGGCTCTACCAAAACTCGTCAGGTGTAAAAATACTTAGGTTAAAACTAGTCAAGTGTAAACTTGTAAATTAGTGCAGCTTGGTCACGTATTGGACTTTATGCTCTTTGGCATCAATCGATATCACAAAGTGTGAATCGATCGATTATTAATGCTCCGCGTCGACCATATATGGGGGTCGATATCCATCTTCGGATGATATCTTTTTATTCTCTTCAAAATGCTCCAAAAACATCACTTTCTCCCAAATCACTCCTCAACCTATAAATATGCTTAAAATACACTAAAATATAATAATTAGATAATAAACACTTAATACACCATAGCTAATAGTAGGTCATATCCATGGTATATCAACCATTGCAGTTGGTTTCCCTGTGAAGCTCCACCCGGAGACAATAGTTTACTCTAACTTTGAGGTTGCTAAGGTGTTTGTTAATGTGGATATCTCAAATTTGTTACCGGAGGAGATTAAGTTCTCAAAGAATGGAAAGGACTTTTTGGTGGAGTTCGACTTTCCCTGGCTACCAACTAGATGCAACACTTGTGACAAATAGGGGCATGGTGAAGCAGTCTATTCTTAGAAGGTTCATAAGAAGGTGATAGCTAATCCCCCAATAGTAGATGAGGGAAAGATGCCAGAGAACACTTCTCAGAAGGAGTCAGCGGATATCACCGAAGCTGTTGAACAAAGTTTAGAGGAGGCTGAACCTGAAAATGGAGAAGATACGGACTCAAAGCATGGTAAAGAAATGGGTACAGCAGCAAATGACTAGGCTCGGGTCTCACCTATGAAACTAGGACGATCATCAGTAAGGCCACATTGGAGTAAGCACACAGAAGAGATCCAAATATCAGCTTCCAAATACTCAGTGTGAGTTTGTGGAGGGCATACTACCAGTAGGTTCAGGGAAAGCACCAGAAACAAATGACGAGGCCGAGGTAATGAGTAAGGCTATGGGGGGAACTTCTCACCTTGAAGAAGATGAAGAGCTAGAGAACAAGAAAAGATCAAAGCGTGGTCTGAAAGAGAATAAGTCTAAGTCACAGGATGTAAATCCGATGGCAATGAGCACAAGGTCTTCTCGCCGCAATCTCTAATATGTCGAGTTTCTTTTAGAATGTGCACAGATTCAACAAACCTTTGAAACTATGAGCAAAATAATGGAGGTAGGATATGGGTTGTGGAGGGATTCAGTTCGGCTGACTCCAGTTTACTAGACAGATCAACTCATCACTTGCTCGGTGGCTTTACAAGGGGAAGAGGAGTTTTTTTCTGAACCTTTGTATATTCAATTAATAAAGTGCAAGGGAGGAAATAATTGTGGGAAGATCTTATTCACCACAATAAGTCTCCACTCTTTCATAACAATGCGTGGATATAATGGGAGACTTTAATGAGATTCTTGAAGGTGATGAGCACTCAGGTTTCTTAGACTTGGCTCGGGTTTCTAATGGAATGAGAGACTTCCAGAGCGTTGTTCTTTACTGCCGGCTCCCTGATATGAGGTACCAGGGTCCCTTTTTTACTTAGTGCAATAAGAGAGAGGAAGGTGTAATCTGTAAAAAGCTTGATAGGGTGCTGATGAACGAAGTGGCTTTGCACCGGTTCTTAGCAACTTAATCTGTGTTTGAAACTGGTGGACGTTCTGACCACATGAGGTGTAAGATTCAGGTGCTGCCGCCTAAGGAAAAGATTAGAAGACCCTTTTAAATATGTTAATGCAAATGGTAGGCTACTGAATTTCCTCCCCATGATCAAAGAGTATTGGGATTCAACAGAAAAACTTTTCCATTCCACTTATGCTATGCACCGGTTTTCAAAGAAGCTTTAAATTCCCACCTCTGATCAGAAAGTTTGTAAGAGAGAGTCTGGAAATCCTTACTCGAAGAGAAAAGGACGCACACGACCCCTTTGTGACAAGCAGAAGATGGTTCTCATAAACCCTAGTTTAGAAATGATCCAAGAGGAAAATGAAGCGTATGAGAAATGGTTACATGTCGCTGAGCTTAAGGAGGATTTCCTTAAGAAGAGGTTTAAACTCCACTGGTTGGATGGTGGGGACCAAAACAATAAAATGTTACACAATTCAATCAAAGCAAGAAAAGAACAAAACACCACTAGAGAGATCTGATGCAATGATAGCAGTGTTGATGTGAGTCATTCACACATAAAGAGGGAGGCGGAATGATTCTTTTCAGAGTTGCGTAACCATAAGCCACCAACCTTTCAGGGTGCTTCCAAGGAAGAGTTGCAGGAGCTTCTTGATTTCAGATGTACTAATATACCATGGATTTCACCCACTTTTAGCCATGGTATATAAGTGTTTTATCATCTAATTACTATGTTTTAGAGTCTTTTAAGCATATTTATAGGTTCAGGAGTAATTTGGAAGAAAGTGATGTTTTCGAGCATTTTGAAGAGAATTAGAAGATATAATCCGAGCTGGATATCGACCCACATATGAGGTCGAGACGGAGAGATTATAATCGATCTCTACACCGATAGTGATAATGATTGATACTAAAGCGCGAAAAGCCAATATGTGACCTAACCGACTTGAAGCCAATGACTTCACCAATTTACAAGTTTACCCCAGACGAGTGTTAACCTAAGTATTTATACTTTGCCAAGGTGTTTAGGTAAAATGGAGTATTTTTTATATTCTTATTTTCACAGCTAAAGGTTTTTAGGATTCATAGAGTTGGAGAGAAGATGTATCACAAATAATTGTGATTGAAACTCCATTATTATCTATCTATCTATTGACCTATCAATCAACCTACCTATTTATCAACCTACCTATCTACCTACCTACCTATCTATCGACAACGATCGACATTCACACTTCTTCGTCGACCAAATTTATTCATCCGACATCAACCAATACCACACTTCGTACATCGATCGATACTAAACCGCGAGACATGGTTGTGATTCTGATTCTTAGACCGGACGAGAGTTGAGACCTGCATTACCAGGATGGTTATCTACGTAATGCAGTAGGTCAGAAACTAGATTATCACAGGACTGTAATCCCTGAGATTGATACTGATGCTACATGAGCTGCTCAACCTATAAATGAGGCTGCTCGACCCAAGACCTTGGCTGATTACAACAGTCTAGACCAGAACAATGCCAACATGTCAGCTATTCGTCTTCTAGACATCCAGAGGGATAATTTTGAGCTGAATCCACAGTACTACACCTTCTTGAGAGGTTTGACGATCTTATTTCAGCTATTAGAGTCAATGTATTCCCTGAGGATTATCTATTTTGCATGCTCTGCAAGTACTCACTTGCTGGAGAAGCTTCGCATTGGCTCAAACAGCTACCACCGGGACCTCTTACATTCTGTCAGACATCAAGAACGCATTCCTACGTAACTTGTTTAAAGAGGCACGTGTTGAAGAACTAAGGAGAAAGATTGGTACCTTTCAACAAAGGTCTGGTGAGTCCTTCAAAGACTCTTCGATTAGGTTTAAGTTCTATCAACGAGATTTTCCACACCATGGATTCAATAAGGTCTAGTTACTTAGCACTTTATTTAGAGGTATTGCCTAAAGGCATCAGATGGGTCTTGATATGTCATGTGAAGGGAACTTCAATACTAGGGATCGAGAAGCGGCTGTGAGACATATAGAAAACTTAGCATCAAGTAGTAGCACCAAGAACACTGACTTTGAGAGGAAGAAATTTGTTCCATCTCTAGGAAAAGAGCAGAGGGAGGAACTGAAAGCTAAGTTAGATGTTGTACCTAGATAAAGAATCAGGGCTGGGAATATGATCCGTTAATGATGTCATGATGGCAACATCAGCTTATTCTCAAAGATAGGATAAGAAGTCCTCTCGGCTGCAGTCTAATTTTGATGGGATGCAAGCTCGTTTGACGTCCTCAAAATTCTTCTCAACGTTTTCACGGTCGAAACCCCGAAGATGAAAAGGATGTTGGAGTTTAGGCGGAGGGAACTTGGGATTCCAGGTCCAACAGCCCATTCCTCGGATGAGGAGGCAGATATAGGGAGAAGGAGGAACTTGGACTACTTACACAACCTCAACCGCTAGCTTTATTTTTTATTTAGTTATTTTGTATTATAAACTAAATTACTATTTATAAATAATATTTCATAAATTTTATTATTTTTATTCTTTGATTGTTTAGTAATTTTTTATTAATTATTTTAAAATTTATCATTTTAAAAAATAGAACAATCAAAGTAAATTAAAGTTGCATTTACAAGAATTTTTTGGTGAAACGGTTTACTTACAAGCATTTTATGCGTTCTGCTTGTCAACTCCTCGTCAACTTTAAGACAAGCTTACATGAATTTTCATGTAAAATCATCATAAATTTTACGAGGAAATTAACATCAACGATCATGTAAAATAATCGGAATAGTTACATGTTTTGAACGACGATCGAGTAATTAACAAAAAAGTATTACGAGTAACTCACGAATAATTTTGATTTCTTATCTCTACAGGGAATTTACGAAGATATCGTTTGCATGGCGTTTACTATGAAAAATATTTGTCGTAACGCTGACGAATTCTTCGTTATAACGGTCGAAACACCCATTGCTGTATTGCTCTATTTACGATGATATAACAACGATATATGTCCTTGAAGATTACATTTCTTGTAGAGGAAATTATATATATAGTAATTAGTATGATGGAACTATGGTAGTGAATGGTGAATTAACTATGTGCGGTTTTAAAACAACACTAGATTTTGATTCACGCTTTGAATGGTTTAATTATACATTTTGTGTGAATTATTTGTGATTTGTTTTTTTTATTATTATTCATTTCATTTGTTTAATGTTAGAATATTTAACTTTAATTTCGTTGTGATAAATTTTATTTCAGTTTAATAACGATTTATAATTTCATGCGCAAACTGCAAGCCCTGCCAATAGTTTATAATATAAATGGTTCATAATGAAAGTGAGGAATATGGTCAAACTGCAATTCATATATTTTGTGGGACATGTGCATTTTGGATATAATAAAGGGCACAGAATAATTTTGAGGTCAAGACTTATTGAATGTGACACACAATGTAGCATTTGCGGAGCGGAGGAAGAATCCATTAATCATGTTCTGTTAGAATATCCTCCGTCTCTTCAAACATGAGCTTTGTCGAAGATACCTTCCCCCATTGGAATTTTCCCGACAGCATTGGTTTTTACTAATATGAATTACCTCTTCTGGAAGTTACCAAAGGATTATGACTTTAGTTCATTTCCCTGGATTGTGTGGTATATTTGAAAGAATAAAAACAATAAAATTTACACAAATAGAAATGGGAATCCCCAGAAAATTCTGTGTATAGCGGAAGTGGAAAGTGAGATATGGGCAAAAGCTCAACTCGTGGTCTCTGAACAAACTCACTCAAATATAGCATCTACGGACTGGGCCTCATCAAAGCATTCTAGAGTTTGCTTTGTTGATGGTGCTTGAAAGATACAATATAAATTCTCAGGACAAGGATGGTTTTGTAGAACTTTGAATGTGCACGGATTCAACAAACCTTTGAAACTATGAGCACATAATAAAGGTAGGATATGGGTTGTGGATGGATTCAGTTCGGTTGAATCCAGTTTACTAGACAAATCAACTCATCACTTGCTCGGTGGCTTTACAAGGGGAAGAGGAGTTTTTTCTGAACCTTTGTATATGCAATTAATCAAGAGCAAGGGAGGAAATAATTGTGGAAAGATCTTTTTCACCACAATAACTCTCCACTCTTTCATAACAAAGCGTGGATAATCATGGGAGACTTTAATGAAATTTTTGAAGGTGATGAGCACTCAAGTTTCTTAGACTTGGCTCGGGTTTCTAATGGAATGAGAGACTTCCAGAG
>JABAYD010021812.1:0-13492 GCA_014822095.1 Diplotaxis tenuifolia
GCGAGTTGAACCGTACGGTTCAGTTCACCGCACAGCGAGCTGAACCGGTTCGGTCGAACCATGCTCGCGATGCGGTTTTTTGTCTAATCTTAGGCAATCATGCAATCGGAGATTGTGTTGCGTGCTTTTCCGAGATTACGATTTCCAAGTTTTAAACGATTTCCTTTGTTCGGAAAGTTCTTGAGTTTTATAAAACGAATTCTCGCGAATTCTATAAAACGTAGCTTTGTTTTGCGGAAGCTTTTGGCCGTTGATTCCGTCGTACCGATTTTGACCCCAACAAACCTCAAAAAGAGGCTTGACCGTAAAAAAGAAAGATGGGGAGAAGAACTATACGGAGTCTTGTGGGCATGTAGAACAACGCCACACACCGCGACACAAGAAACAAATTTCTCTCTCACTCTTACGAAGTTGAAGCCGTGATCCCGGCTGAGATCGCAGTTCCGAGCCAGCGACGCAGACCTTGTCCAGATAATATTGAACTCAATGAAGACCTACTAATTGATAAACTTGACATGATAGCAGCACAACGGGAGAAAGGGTCCGTTTGAATACATTACTATCAATAAGCCACCTCCAGTTACTACGATTCTAACGCAAGAGACCGCTCTTTCTGCATCGGCAAACTAGTATTACAAAAAGTCTTCGATGGGACAAAAGTAGATTGAGCAAAAAAGTTAGGAACCAGATGGGAGGGACCTTATGAAATTACCAAGGAAGTAAGAACCGGCGTTTACGAACTGGAAAAATGTAGAACCATGCGACCAGAAATGAGGCCCTGGAACGCCTACAACCTTAAGAAATATTACAGATAACAAAGCTCAATATCTAGCCCGCGACTAAACATCAAGCTGGGTGACCACCGGTGAAGACCAAAACGAATCGACCAAAATGACTAAGACCCAAACTACGACATGCTTGATCCCTGACGCGGGTACGTAGGTAGCTCGACATTGAGAACATCCAAACCAAAACAAAAAACTTATATATAGACGAATCAACGTCGAGCACGATATAAACAAAAAAAATATAACCAATACACAAAACACATCCCTCGGCCTTAAAAAGGCCCAAAAGCAGATTCCTGATCAGTCTCTGCTTCGATCCAAACAAACATATAGATAATATTATCAAATATCATTACCAACTATAAAGGTACTTACCTAATAAGCTTATTAAAACAAAAGAACGCGTTCGCGTCCTTTAAATCCATTACAAAAACCAACAACATAAACAAACACCTTCGTCGTCATCAATCGGCTCAATTAACCGAGTCCTCCGACACTTCGGGAAGCTCAATACGCTCCATAGACGGGTCAGACACTTCAGCTTGACCATATAATTGATCTCCAAACCTTTAAGACGCTTCAGTTCGACCTCAATATCAAAACCACCTTCCTCGTACTCTGCCAACACTTAGATACGCGCTTGCACATCACGTAAACAAAGATCGGCCTCCTTTTCCATCTTCATCGCACGCAACTTACCCTTAATCATGTCTAGAATCCCCTCATACTCTTGAACGAGAGACCGGCGAGCATGACGAGACTCCCTCCTAACAGCAACCTATCGACTCTTGAGTTCTCTTATTCTTTTCCTTCAGGGATTCGACGTCTCCATGGAGCCCGATCTTTTCCTGCTCAGCACACGCCAATCTTTTTGCGAGATCAACCCTATCCTCCTCAGACTGACCCAGCCAAATACCCCGCGACTTCTTCCTTATCTGGGAAATCGATCATACGCTTCTCCATCAGCGCGGCGTACTCGTTACTCGCCGCCATAGCCTATCACCATATTGAATGTTCATTAACTTAAGAAACAACAGAAAGTGGAGAGCAGGTCACTCACCTTAGCGTTCGCGACCACCATACGTATGTACCCATCCCGATTGTGCATCTTATCTAACGGAGGAATATCGCAATCTTTTGATCTAATACCATACCGCACCCAGCCAAACGCTCGGGATCATCGAGGAGATTGCCTTCCGCCTCAGAACGAACAGCCGGAGAAGACACCTTCTCCCTCGCCGACATGGGATGATTGCGATTGATCCACGAAGTAACTTCTACGCGACCTATCTAAGGAGAAAAAGCCCCGGGAAGCGACGGACTTGAACTCGGGGAGAGTATGGCCCAAAGAATACGACGTCAATTTAGAGATCTCACGGTATCAACATCACCATCGCGAGCTCGACCTCCAACGGATTTGGCACAATCAGCTCGGGTGGCCTGACTCCCAGCTATCGGGATAGCAATGGTCAGGGGATCGACTAAAATCCCGAGAGCTCAGACCTGTGGCCTCGAGCACGACGCCTTGCCTCAAGGGGGACCTATGAACTATCTCCATATGTGCAACCTCGAGGTGCACATTTGACCCTTATGGAGAAGAACTCCTCTTCCTTATTCCTGGAAAAGATCATATATCAAAGAGATTCCCAAAATAGCATATTGACAAAAATCATAAAGAAAAATAGAACTCACTACGACGAGAACCAGCTGGACGAACCGACTTCACCAGTTCGATAGGATTAGCATGACCTTGCCCTGGAGGGAGAGTAAAAGCATGTCGAATACGGTCCACTGAGAAAGCAAGCCAACGAGGTTGAACCCGATGCTGAACCTCCATCAGACCTCAGGGCTTGGGAGTCATCGGAACACTCCCAATAATTTCTATGCAAGACACACAGAAAATTTCAGGAATAAAACAATAAATCGATAAACTGAA
This sequence comes from Diplotaxis tenuifolia, assembly GCA_014822095.1. NCBI lineage: Eukaryota > Viridiplantae > Streptophyta > Magnoliopsida > Brassicales > Brassicaceae > Diplotaxis > Diplotaxis tenuifolia. The sequence goes on from JABAYD010021812.1 coordinate 2,725, forward strand.
ACTCCCACGGTTACAGGAAAACGAACCTATGTCATTCGACCAGTCCCGAAAGATTCGACTGAAATCGAAATCGCCGACAGTAACCAGACTTATTTGGAACACAAAGAACTTTTCCCTGCAGCCCTCATATTTATTGGGAATGCCATCGATGATAATATGACCGTTACGAGGAGAAAGAAGCATAGTACCCGGAAAACGTTTGTTGCTCTTAATGGTACAGAGTTGCCTCAACTCCTCCAAACCAAACTTGAGACCTTCTTCCTGAACCCGAACCCATAAAGCTAGAAAAATAACGGAAGAAGTTGGGGCACATACGGGTAAAAACCATCTTCATCTCAGTAAGAGCCTCGAGAAGGAAAGAAGGAAGCGGAAACGACTGACCGCAGTCTTTAAAATGCGTCGAATATGCTCCGCAATATCCAGGCCAAACGTTCTCTGGTGTCTCGCCGGCCTGGGGAAGATCAATTTCGACGTTATAATGAACTCCCCAAAACTTTTGGATAGCCTCGAGATCTTTTCCTTTGAGAATGGAAGGAAAATGCGAACCGCACTTCTCGAAGCCATTTGAATCAAATCGCCGGAAATGATAAACATAAAAAGTGAAGAAGAAGAAGATTGCAATAGTCGCTGAGTTAGACTTCTCGATGAAGATATTAGTTTACTTAAACTAATACAAAAGCGGTTCCTAAAGCAGGTGACGTCGATAAAACGATCCTAGCCACACGATCTGCGAAAGTGGCCGACAAACCCGTTGAGAACGGTCCACGTGACGTCCCACGCCATGAGACACATCGATGATGTTGTTCAAGCCATTAGGCAGTTCGCCCTTTCAGTTTCTTCTTAACTAAAGGGCTGGGGGGTAAATGTTGGACCCACTTCCAACATCGGAAAGATGGGCTCAGGCCCAAGCATCAGTAAGTAGAGGCGAGCCAACACCGAAGAAAAATGACATCGAGGCCATTGTCGGACCCAATTTCAGATAGCATAAGAATGGGCCCAAGCCCAAATATCAACGTACAAAGCCGAGCCCGAACCAAAGGAGGATGAGGTCGAGGTCGTGGTTCTAGAGATCGCGGATACGGTTGAGAAGTATCAGCGAGAGGTTAACTATAAAAGCGGAGGAAAGCAAGAGGAAGAGACTCGCCAAAAACCCTAGAGCTCAGACACCATCAAACATCGACCTCATTTGTTTACTTGATTGCCCTTTAGTTTGATCTTGTTTTTGTTTCATTTCGATCGCAAGATAATTCTTTGTATTCAACCCTTTATCAATAAAGTCCATTTTTGTAAACCTATTTCCAATGATATCGTTGTGTTCTAAGGACATCGTTGCCCACTTCTTTTGCTTTCCCTAGATTAAACCCATAATCACTATCAAATACTTAGTGTAGATTTTAGGATCTACACCAACGAAGAGGAATTCCTAAGATATGTCGTTGTAGATAAGTTGTAGTAATGAATACATCAAAATTTGTGAAAACAATGGGTAGATTGTTTCATGCCTGCCCTTTTGGAAGAGATGAGTAAGTGTTAATATGTAGATTGTTTGATGCTTCTCCTTTCGGATATGATATTCAATATTCTTATGTTCAGGACTGGTATCATACTTTTGAATGGACCGACGTGAGTATGTATGGAGAGCTTGAAGACTTGATTGGCAAAATGAATTACATTGAAGGGGTTTCAATTACATTGCAAAAGAGAGTGAAAACTTGTGAAGTTGAGATTGAAACATTGACAAATGAAAACTTGTGTTTGTGAAGCTTTTGTTGAGAAGAAGATTCAAGAGCGTAAAATGCAACTCCGAAATTGGAAGAACATAGTAATGTTTGGTTTGGTCATGATTTTCTTGTTCAAGTTCATGTATTAATGATGTAGTAAGAATCTTACGAAGCTTATGTATGGTTTGTTTTAGTGAAATTGACTTGTCTAGTATCGTATGAACAATGATAATGTTTTGTAATGACATTATGATAGTTTGTCGCTGGCATTTTAAATCACTAATAAAGTCAGTTGTTTTCATTTTGAATCATTAAAAGTGTCATAAAACCATGCTTAAAATAAGTGTATCAATCATTACAAAGTAACATAACAACAAAAGCAACAAAACTGGAAATACATAAGTCTTAACAAAGCCACATAACAACAACATAGACAAATCTGCAACCGCAACAGCCTTCAGGATCCATATTTCCATCAAAAACCTTCTTCATGGTTCATGATTCTAACAAAAACAACCAAAAACCATCAAAAAAATCCAAAAACCATCAAAACATAGCCAAAGAGAGAGTTATTTACCTTCGTATTTCAATTTCTTCTTGTGTTAGTTGACTTGGTCTTTCACCATATTCACAAGACATGAAGTCTTGCTCATTTTCTCCCATCGTTGTTGTTTTCTTCTTTGATCTATTCACTAGCACTCCTACATTTCAACATTTCGTTCATTTGTGTCCAGCAACGCTACATCTACCACAATGCATCACTCTATTATTTTGGTTGACCTTTTTCTTTGTTGGTGACTCATCTTTTCTTTCTTTCTTTTGGTTTTGGGTTCCTTCCTTCTATGTTCTCGATATCTTCCACCAAACTAGGAGGTGGAAGCACAATGGAACCAGTTTGGTCCCAAAAATACATTCCATTCACCCTCAATATAAATTTGTTGTTCTCTTGTGTTGATGTACCAAATAGAAATGTAATCTTCATAATTCAATTTTTCTCCGTGATGATACGTAAGGCGTGACAATAAAGAATACCACCGAATTACCATATACGACATGCACATGTCTGCACCCTCATATTCATGCTATGATTTATGCCCACCTCTTTCACCTCAAATCCACCACCACCCCATGGGATCATTTTACAGAACTTCAGCTTTCTCTTCTCAACAACTATGATCTTTGTGATTCTAGAAGGGAACCTTCTAGAATTGCCAGCTGCAATCCTCTTTCTCAGATTGATACAGACCAAAGTTTTTCTTCTAATGTTTCAAGCACCTCAACCATCGGCAGTATCTCGCGGGATCATTGGCGTTGTTGAATGATTCTGAGATGTTGTTGTGTACATCCAAACAAAAAGACATTCGAGAGTAGAAAACGAGACTGCAATTCTTAGTTTTTTTTCCATCATAGCTTCAAACACCCGTATATCATATCTTTGAACCGTCTCAACACTAGCTTCATACTCACGAACTGTGGTGCTCTCAGCAACTTTTACAAAAAAATTCTTCATCTCGGCTTGGCGAGAAAGAGTTTTTTTTTTTTTTAAATTACCATATATATGGGGGAGCACATCATGTGTTCAATTTGCGGTAAGAACCTTCTCAACAACCTTCAACAAGCTTAGTGGCAGATCTAGAAAATATATGTATCAGGAGCAAAAATAAAAATTACTAGATAAAATATAAAAATATTTTTATAAAACCGTACAAATCCTTACAAACGAATCCTACGCTCTCTCATGGATTGAAATCTTTTCACCAAGGTTTCGTTTGTAACAGACTCAAACAACTCCTTTTTAATATAACATACTAAACAGTCACTTAGAAATTTGTCTCCAATTCGGTTGTGTGTGACTGTTTTCACTAATTTCATTGCACAAAAGCACCTTTCCTCACTTGTTATAGCAACATGCAATGTTAAAATCAACTTCAAGAGCCTATAAACTAAAGGATGTATGAGGTGATTTTTTTGTTTCCACCATCAGACGAGAAAGATCTCCAAGATTCTTCAAATTCTTAAACCGTACATCGTTTTTTATATTGTCAATGTATATTCCAAGTTGGTGTTCCATAGATAGACACTCTCCAAAGTTAGAATCATCTGGATATAACTAAACAAATCTCAACAGATTTGACTTATCAAACTCACAGAAAGATTGGCAGATAAGCAAATCAGTGTTTACCTCAGTAAATCGATCATTAAACTCTTGAAGCTGCAAATCTATACCAGTGTAGAAATATTTAACCTTGTAATGATGCAGATTTGTTACACCTGTTTTTTCCTTTGGTCTTCTTAAATCCACAAATTCTTCATCCATCACAAGTATATTAAAATTATTCTTTTCCGGAATCGTGAAACTATACCCATTAGCAAATCCCATTCATTTTCGCGAAAATTTTGCAACTCCCTTTTAGTTATATCTCCAAGTGACATGGCATTTGAAATATCGTGATTGTTTTTTGCAAAGCCATTGACGGATTCACAGTTACTCCCAAAATAAACAACATCAACTGCAAATAAAACAACACAATCGAATGTGTGAAAATACTTAAAAAAGACCATATGCTTGACATCTTTTTGAATCATTAGCGCCTTCATCTTGAACACTTTCTAGGATTTCAAGGACTGAAGGAAACAACTCAACCAAAGGTAGTAAAGTTTTATAGTGAGAACCCCAATGAATATTTCCAGGCCTTGGAAAAGAAATCTGTTGATTTTGTCCCGTTCCAGTTCTCCACTATCAATCCCTTCCTCCACCCTCTTCCTATTCATACCAAGAAGTGTATTTTTCCTCTTGCGAGAAGCCATAACCACATTCAGAAAAGTCGAAACCATGTAAAAAAAATTACTAACTTTAAAGCTCTTTTTTGCAACTGCCACCACAGCTAGCTGAAGTTGATGAAAAATAACAGTGTACATAATAGGCTGAATTATTTTCTCTAGCAACCAAAGCTCTCAGCCCACTAAACTATCCCTTCATATTGCTTGCTCCATCATAACCTTGTCCTCTCAATTGTTTCAGGCTCAATCCATGTTTTGAAAGCAAGTCATCAAATGTAGATTTCAGATATAAAGAAAACGTTTCTTTTACATAAATAACTCCCACAAATCTTTCTTTTACTAATTCACTTTTATCCAAAAAAAAAAACAAATGACAACAGCCATTTTCTAACTGTTAGAAACATCTGCAGACTCATCAGCCATCAAACCGAACAATCCATGATCGATTTTTTCCATGATAGATTTCTGTACTTCTAGTGCAAAAGAATATACAATATCTTTCTGAATCACTTGAGAAACCATCTGATTACTTTACAATGTCATTTTGTTATCCGGTGTACTTCAAGAGTTCAAAACCATATATAATAATATTGGCTGAGTCTTAAATTATTTCACATTAACATTACAAATCGCAACGCTAAAGCATATCATCATATAATTTTGGAACAAAAAGCAACAAAAGAGAATCAAACGAACATTTAAAATAGATAAGATTATATAAACTAATTAAATAAATAGAAAATAAACTTACATGGACAGAAAATTTTGTGCGTGATAGCTGGTGGAAAAAAAATCACAGAGGAAGAAGAAGTTTAGAAGACGACGACGAAAACATGTGACCTTTGAATTGCATTTTCTAACACAAAATACCCATTTTCTATTTATTTAATGAGTAAAAATTAGTTTTATTTAAACTGGATTTGATATTGGATTGTGGATATAAAAAAAATAAAAAGGGACTTTTATTTTATATTTATATGAATTCAATTTTTTTTAATTATGGTAATTATTTAAGAGTATAAAGGGCCAAGAAAAAATAATATAACAACAGCGGCACAACTTCAATTTGTTATAAAGTTAACTAACTTTAATATTTCCATGGTAGGCAACTCCCCTCCCTCCCACCGTCAACGTACCTACGTCTCTGAAAATTAATAGCTCTTAACCAGATGCGATATTCATTTTTTCACCACGTCGCCTTGCTTATAAAAAGCATGATTCATTAAATCATCACATCCCTTAACAAAAATAATATGAAATCTATTAATTCCACCTACATGCTCATATAAAGCCTCAGACTTTTTTCCACAAGAAAAACCTTCAGTCAAAAAGCATAATTTCCACCTTATTTTTGTAAGTCATTTCTGAACAAATAGCAACACAAACATAATGCTTTATCTTTGGAGACGCTGTACTCCAGCCAAGTACCATACTTCTCAACCCACGCTGGATTAAACCGCCTCATTGTTGTTCCAAACTTTTTTTTTTGAAAAACATGATCATAGGGTTGACAAGGACCCCGAATTAAATATTTCTGCCCTACTTCCCTCTTTGATTCGGAAGATACTGCAATTTGTTTTTCTTTCAGCTCGATCCCATAGCAAAAATTCCAAATCATCAGAGTTATCCAATTTATCCAAATTTCTTTTAGAATCGGAAATACTCGTTTTGTTATAATATTGCTTCATTTATCTTCAAATATGTAAAAATATTAATTAATATAAAGTCAGCTACGTTAAACCTTTTAACATGTTACTAAACTAAAGACAATTCATCATATTAGCTAATAAGTTTTTCATGTTAAGCTCAAAACAATGTATATAAATATTAGCTGAGTCTAAGATTATTCTACGCTAACATCACAAATCACAACCTAAAGCATATCTTCAGAAAAGTTTGGAACAAAAAGCAATAAAAAGAATCAAACAAACATTTAAAGTAGATGAGATCATATAAACTAATAAATAAATAAAAAAGAAACTTACATGGACAGAAGAATTTGTGCGTGATTCTAGCCGGTGGAAAAAAACCACAGAGGAAGAAGAAGTTTAGAAGACGGCGAAGAGTAAACGTGACCTTTAAGTTGCATTTACTAACACAAAATATCAATTTTTCTATTTATTTAATGAGTAAAAACTAGTTTTGTTTAAACTAAATTTGATATAGGATTGTAGATATAAAAACAATAACAAATTGGATTTCTATTTTATATTTATATGAATTAAAATATATTTAATTATGGTAATTATTTAGAGTATAAGGGGCAAAAAATAATATAACAACAGCGGCATACTTCAGTTTGTTATAAAGTTAACTAACTTTAATATTTCCATGGTAGGAAACTGCCCCCCACACCATCGTCAACGTACCTCCGCCTCTGAAAATTAATAGCTTTAACCGGATGCGATATTGGTTTTTCACCACATCGCCTTGCTTATAAAAAACATGACAATTGACTGACCTTGATTCATAAAATTATCACATCCCTTAACAGCAATATTATGAAAGCTATTAATCCCACTTACATTCTCACATAAAGCCTCGGGCTTTTTTCAACAAGAAAAACATTCAGTTACAAAAACATAATTTCTACCTTGTTTTGGTATGTCATCTCTGAACAAATAGCAACACAAATATAATGCTTTGCTTTATTTTTGGAGACGCTATACTCTAGCCAGTTACCATACTTGCTAAATTAAACCGCCCCATTACTGTTCCAAACTTTTTCTTTCGAAAAACATAAACCACAAGGTTGACATGGACCTCTAGTTAAATATTTCTGCCTTACTTCATCTCTTTGATTCGGAAGATACTGAGATTTTTTTTCTTTCAGCTGGATCCCATGGCAAAGCATCCAAGTCGTCAGAGTTATCCAATTTATCCAAATTTCGTCTAGAATCGGAAACACTCGTTTTGTTATAATATCGCTCCATTTATATGCAAATCAGTAGAAATAGTAAATTAATATAAAGTCAACTCCATTAAGCCTTTTAAAATTTTACTAAACTAAACACAATTATCATATTAATTAGCTAATAGTTTTTTCACGTTATGCTCAAAACCATATATAGTAATATTGGCTTAGTCTAAAATTATTCTACATTAACATCACAAATCACAACCCTAAAGCATATCTCTGAAAATTTTGGAACAAAAAGCAATAAAAAGAGAAGCAAAACAAAGTTTGGAATCAAAATATTGGTTTTTTAGAGTAAATATGACAAATAAAAATTTCAGAAATGGTATGATTTAGTTTTGTGCTTGACTTGAAATCTTAGATTATATTTGATATACACTCATATTTTTAAGTGTGAGATAGTTTCTAATTTTATTTTCTGAACTGAATTTGAAACCATGTGAACTCAGTTGGATATTAGATTATATTCAAGTTTAGTATTTAATAAACCGACATGGATTGCATAAATATCTAAACAAATTTGTATCAATAAATAAACTATCTAACACTTAAAAATAAACCGACATGGATTGCATAAATATGTAAACAGTTTTATATCAATAAATATTTATTTCATCAATCTAGAATCCCCTATATATTAATCCTGGAGCATTACAACATATTTTTGTAGACACGTGTCATCACCAGAATCATTCTTAGAATCCTTAGAAAAAAATTGTTGGTCCATATAACTATATAGTATACTTTTTATTAAACTAAATATTAAAATAATTATTAGTGTATGAAACAATATATTTAAAATAAAAGCTACGGAATTACCTAATATGATTAACATATATATGCAATTTATGATTATGAATAATACATATTTTTTGTCATCTCTCTTTTTGGTTAATTTTAAATTATTAAAATAAATTAAAAAATCACATTAAATATATAATAATTTTTTATATATCTTATATTTGAAAGTACTAAAAGTTCCACATTGAAAATTTTATGATCAATGGTTTAACTTTATTTTTTCCAAGCAAGATACAAATTATCATAAATCGTACGAATATGAAGTCTTATTAGTAGATATTCATATTATATATATAATTAATATCACTTAAATAAAATTATATACTATATAAAATATATAAATATGTTACTTTAAAATTTTCAGTGAAAAATGATTAAAATCTTAATATTTTAACTTCACTAGGTTAAGATATAAATATACAAGGTAGAAAATTAAATCACTTATGGAAAGTTAATAGTAAAAAATTTGAGAGCAGAAAACCTAATCTATTTTTGTCATTTTATCGGAAAACTTAATTTATTTTATGCATATGATTTTAAAAATAAATAAAATGAGCTATACTTTATTATTTTTCCAAGCAAGATACAAATTATCATAAATCGTACGGATATGAAATCTCATTAATAGATATTCACTTAAATCAAATTATATACTATATAAAATATATGTTAATTTAAAATTTTCAGTGAAAAAATGTTTAAGATCTTAATATTTTAGCTTGACTAGGTTAAAATATAAATATACAAGGCAGAAAATTAAATCACTTATGAAGAGTCAATAGTAAAAAAATTGAGAGTAGAAAACCTAATCTCTTTTTGTCATTTTATCGTAAAAATAATTTCTTTTTGTACATATGAAATCTTAAAAATATTTTATTTTACCTTCAACCGAATTACATATCTAAATTTGAACCGGAAAAAAATTGAATTTGGATCCGAGTCATTATACAAAAATATCCGAACTGGACTTATGAACTTAGTTAGTACTTTGGGTTTTGGTTATAATCTGAACCGGACGAAAATTTAAGTTATTAAATGTTTAGAATATGTTAATATTTTAATATATGTTAAGGTAATTTATATTTTTTTAGTATTCGAAAGATTTTTGTAATTTATTTATTTATTTAATTTCTTTTAGTTAGTTTAGATAGTTTAATTAATTTCAATTAGATTTATGAATAATTTAATATTTTAAATTTTTTGTCAACTTTTGAGATTTAAAAATATATTTGGGATGATTTCAGATATTGGTTTACAATTTAATCCAAACTAAATTGAGAAGGAACCAAACTGAATCTAATCCTATTATTAATAAAACTAGAATGAGACTTATGAACATAATACCAAAATATAAAAAATACGTCTCAATCAAACCAAAACCGATGAAATCCCAAACGTCGAGATCTATGATAATTTAAGATATCAACATTTATATTCATCATTTTACAGTTGATAAATACTGTAGTGTTAGCAAAATGTTAAAACTGTTTAATGAACAAACATTACTATAAAAAGTTCACTCCGCGCAGGTGCACGGGTTATCATCTAGTTTATATATTACATGCTCTACACATTTAAGAGGAAACTTGGTTAAGACCCGCACATTTACGCGGGATGAAAATTATATATAAATTATTTTATATATTATTTTATATTTTTATATATTATAAAATAATAAATATATACAATAAATAATTGAGAAATTTGTAACTATTATATATACAATTAATTTAGCGCGAGCACTAAAATAAAGTAATTATATATTTGTTTATTTACAATTATTTTATATAAGTAAATTTAATTAATAAATGAAATTAACATATATATATATATATATATATATATATTATAATTTTAATTGGCTTATCTAAAAAATGAAGCTTCATACTTACATGATTTTATGAGCATTTGTATATTTATAAAAAAAAATTAAACCGTTGATAACATGATTTTTTATGTGAGAGATTTCATATTAAAATATTACATAATCGTTTAAAATAAATAAATTCAAAGTTTTTCATTAAAGTATGAAGTTCTCAATATTTGTTCAATGCAATTTTGAATTAAAATAGTTATGTATTTTTAAATAGTATACATTTTAATTTAAACATCATTAAAACATATATATATATATATAATTTAAATATCTATTTAATGATATTTTTTACTCATTAATTATATAATTATTTGTATTGTGTTATAACCAAAAAAATTAAACTATTAATAAAAAATATTATATGTGAAACTTCTAAATGTTTTATTAATTTATAGTCATTTTTTAAAATTCAAAGTATGACATATATGAAAAAATCTAATTTTTTTTGTTATATAGTTAATGTTATTGTTTGATTTATTTTCACAATATAAATTTAACAAAAAGAGTAAATGATATACATTTTTTTATCAAATCTTTCTTATTCAAATCATTAATTATCATATATATATATATATTATAACCATATTTGGTAAATCCGTAAATTGTATTTAAGGAAATAATGAAGGGGTTTTTACCAAAACTAACCTACAACTTGGTTTTAACCCCAATACT
>JABAYD010021853.1:0-12079 GCA_014822095.1 Diplotaxis tenuifolia
AACAACTCTAAAACTTATTTCAGTTTTAATAATATAAATGATATTTTGTTTTTTTTTAATTTGATTATTATCTTTTTTTAATATATTCTTGATTTCTCACATAAATATTTAAAATTAGTTCATATATATTTTAAGAGGATATCAAAGTCGTATATAGGAAAAGGTTATCTCCATTTAATATTGGTGATTTAGTTACAGTATTAATAATTGTAATATTGATTTGATTAGAAGATATTTAATTTATTAGAAGTGTAGTGGCTAAATGTGTAAATAAAAAAAAATAATTATCTTTGTTTCCAAACAATACAATTTATATTAATTCTGCAAGTTTCCAAACAACTCTAAAAGTTACTTCAGTTTTAATTCAGTTTCAGTTTTAATAATATAGATGTTTACATTTTTGGAAATCATATTTGATTAGATTCATAATTGTATAAGAAGTTGATTTAGAGCTCAACATATCGCTCTCTAATCTCTTCAGCAACATGAGACGCCTTTTCTTTTGCTGTTCCATATGCGTGTTTTGTCGTTTCCTTGACCTTGTCCATGGTTTCACCCAATCCTTTGGCGGCTCCATCTTTGGCTTTGTGTAATTTGTCTTTCATATATTCAACAGATCCATCCATTGCTTCCGTTGCTTTGTCTCTACCATACTTCATTGCATGTTCGCCTTTATCAGCTGCCATGTCTTTAGCACTCTTAGACCTCTCTTTAGCTCCTTCATAGGCTTCATTGCTCTTGTCTGTGGCCATCCTTATCACATCACCGGCCTTGTCATAGCCGTAACCCGCCTCCTCGTAGGCAAAATCTTTTGCATCTCCCGCCTTTTCGTAAGCTGTGTCCTTTGCATTGCTTGCTTTCTTGTAAGCAAAGTCTTTGGCTTCGCCGGCTTTCTCATAGCCGTAATCCTTTGCTTTCTCCGCACTACCATAAGCAGCTCCCACCTTGTCATACGCCATGTCTTTCACATCGCCCCCCTTCTCATATGCCATGTCCTTCGCACTGCCGTAAGCAGATCCCACCTTCTCATAGGCCATGTCTTTTGCATTACCAGCCTTATCATAGGCATAGTCCTTAGCGTGTCCGGCCTGCTCGTAAACCATGTCCTTTGCATTGCCAGCCTTATCATAAGCAAAATCCTTAGAATGTCCAGCCTGCTCGTAAGCCATGTCTTTCGCATAGCCAGCCTTATCATAGGCCATGTCTTTTGCCTCACCAGCCTTATCATAGGTATAATCCTTCGTGTGTATCACCTTCTCGTAAGCCATATCTTTTGCAATCCCTGTCTTATCATAGGCCATTTCTTTTGCATCGCCAGCCTTATTATAGGCATAATCTTTACCGTGTCTGGCCTTCTCGTAGGCCATGTCCTTTGCATTGCCAGCCTCAACATAGGCAAAATCTTTAGCGTGTCCTGCCTGCTCGTAAGCCATGTCCTTCGCATTGCCTGCCTTGTCATAAGCAAAATCCTTAGCGTGTTCAGCCTGCTCGTAAGCCATGTCTTTCGGATTGCCTGCCTTATCATAGGCCACGTCCTTTACATAGCCAGCTTTCTCGGAGGCCATGTCTTTTGCATTGCCGGCCTTTTCGTACACCGTATCCTTAGCATCACCAGCCTTGTGATAAGCAAAATCCTTTGCATAACCCGCATTGTCATATGCGGAGTCCTTTACGTTTTGCGCCGTGTTGTAAGCGTATTTTTTTGCTCGTTGAGCGGCACTTTCTTGTTCCTTTTTCTTTATACCTAGTCCACTGGAGAAAAATATAAGGAAACCGTTACCTATGATAATAACCTAATTACGGCCAAATACGTTACCAATGTAGACGTAGTAGTAAACAAATCTAACACATGAGACATTACCAATTACACACGACCAAAATGAGAATTTGTAGACATGATCAACGTGTTCAGATGGATGGTAAGAAAACGACAGTTGGAACAAAAAGGGTTTGAGAAACTACTTACGTGCTGATTTTGTCGGAGACCCAACCAGCCCATGAAGCAGTCTTGTCTTTAGCGTCTTGAGCAGTATCTGTTGCCATTTTCTTTGCCGTTTCGGCGGCGCTTCTAGCGTCCTTCGCCGTCGTTTCCTTTTGCCACGTCAGAACTATCACTACCACCAGCAGTGCCAAAGCAGTTCTTCTCTCCATCATCTCTTTCGACAAGTGATTAAACTTCAAATTTGCTTCAACTTTTTTGTTCTTTTCTTTTGTGTATTGAATGTTATTGTAATTCCGATGTCCTCGGAAGTTATAAAGAGAGGTTTCTAAAGCGAAGACCATATAGGGTCTTTCCGAGAAGTGGTTATTGCTCACCACGTGGTGTAACGAGGTCACGTGGCCTCCCAATTTTCCGGTTTTGTTGTGGAGATGTCTCAATGACTTCGCCACGTGTCCTATGTGACAGGGCTGGCCGCGTTCTGCTCGCAGACAACTTTTTTTTTTTTTGGGTCAAAACTCGCAGACCACACACATAGTTAGGCGAAAATGTTTCTAAAGCGGTTTGCATAACCGTTGCGATTTTTTTTTTCTAACAACCGTTGCGATCGATTTAGACATGCGTTTTTAATGGGCTAATTTATGAAATAGCCATAAAATAAAGTATAGATTAGTAAGTAACAATAATTTTGATATAATGTAATGTCAGATAATTACACAATTTTTCAACGGATTTTACCCTTTTCTTTAACAAGTTTCTAGTCAATATATGTGATAGGAGATAAAAAAAGAAGAACCATCTATATCACTGAAATAGTATATGATTATAACCCTATTTATAACTCAAAAAACTAAACTATAAACCTCAATCACTAAACCGAAAACTCAAAATCCTAAACTCTACATGGAAATATAAACCTAAATTTCAAAATATCAATAAAATGTATTTTCATTCTACATGAGAATATATAATAGAAAAAATGACAATTATGTAAAGTACTTAACCGTAAATCATATATCTAACCACATTCTACCCCATAAAAACTAAACTCTAAACCTCAATTATTAAACCCTAAACCCTACATAAAAATAAAAACTCTAATCCAATGTCAATCTCAATCTTTCATAAATAAACTCAAATTTCAAAATGTCAATAAGATGTACTTCTATTCTACATGAACATATAGAATAGAAAAAGTGAAAATTATGTAAAATACTTAATTAACCGTAAATCATATATTTAACCCAACCACTCCAATCATTTCATAAAAATGATTATATTAATCAATCGTTTCACAAAAATGATACAACAACAAAACATAACAAATAATTATTTACTGTAAATTAACATTTCTATTATACTTTCATCACATAGAATAGAAAAATACGAATAGTATATTATGAATTAGATGATACGATTAATAGAAGAATTGATGCTCCAAATGCTGGAGGAAAAACAAAAAAAACCACACAGAGAATGAAAGAGAAGTAGATACCCAGACGATGATGAAACAAATAATGATGATATATGTGCCGGTTGTACATGTAGAGCTGATTGAAGTTATGTGACAGGGATTTATATGCGTCTTAGTGCGTCGTATAAAAAACAGAGATCTGAGAGGGAGAAAGAAACTAGAAAAAAAGAAAAGGAAGATGTAAAAAAAGAAGAAAGAAAAAATATTATTATGAGAAGATGTTTGGCTTTCCAATAGATACGAGATATTTTGGAACATGATAATTATTAATTATTATTTTTCTTTGCAGGTTTTACATGTTACATTGGAGGAGGTTACAATGAGGGTAATATAGCAATATTATATAAAAGACATAAGATACCGTGAAAAGATAGAGTTTTTGGCTATGCAATGAATTATAATTTTTTTGGTGGTTATACAACCTAATTTTCCTTTTTTAACCTGTCCTAAATTTCAACTAAACCTAAGTTAAACCGGCCACTCAATAATGTCGCTATTTCATTTTTTTTATTAAAATTTATATTATGAGAAACGTTTTTTCAAACAAATCTTAAATCATTTGACGTAGTCTAACTTGTAGAAACATGAAAATAAATATTACTCCCTCTTTTTTATTTCAGTATCATTTTATCTTTATGCACATAAACTAAGAAAATAAATAATCTTATATATTTGTTATATAAAAACACAATTATCTATACACGTAACCATAGTTAACCAACATAAAAAATAAATTACAGTATAAAATTAATAAATTTTGCATCAAAAGTAAAAATTGACATTTATTTTATAATAATTTTTTTTATACAACAACACTTAATATAAAATGAAGAGATTATATTCTAAAAACTTAAAATATACACATAAACTAGGTGTTGTGTCCACACATTCAGACATAATATTTTTATGAATATTTATTATGTTATGTGTTATTAATATAAAAATAACATGATAAGTTGTTATTTATGTTTTTTAAATAATAAGTCAAAAATTAAATTATTTGTATATGAAAAAAAAAATCATTAAAATATATATGCTTATTATAATGTGTTGAAAAACACCCACATATTATAAACATTTTAGAAAATATATTGATACAAATCTTTTGATTAATATTTAATATATAACTAGATCTTGACCTGCACGACCGTGCATGTTTTTATACTAAATTATTTACTTTATATGATAAAAAATTTCAGTAAAATAAATTTATTTTATGTTATATATATTTAACTTTATAATAATATTTATGTGGCTTATAATATTATTCTTATAAAATTTTGTATACTTTGAAAACATTATTATGTAACAATATAAATTTACATATTGTTATTTAAAAAAATATATAGATATATATACATATACATATATATATATATATATATATGCCTTCTAGAAATGTTATAGATATGAGTTGGTTTTGTTTATTAAATGTACAAATTAAAACGGTTTAATACCGAGAAAAATAATGTTAGGTTTAAGGATAGTGTATTTTTAAATAATATACAAACGTACACAAACAACTCTAGAGCTATAATTCGTTTATATTAATCTAAGGTGGATATATATTTAATTCAATAAAAAAAATTATAAGTAAGATCTTTGCTCATTTTCAGGAAGTGGTTTGATCTAACGTATGATAAGCAAATTTATGTGTTTTAACAGAACAATATTATTAGGCGTGATATAGTAAACATATAATTAGTAATGAATAAATAATAAATGATCTCTAGTGAGGATTCATTTTTAAAAAATATCACACATGAATCAAGGTCATGATATCTATTTTAATATGTAAGATTGTCTTATATCTTTATTTTTAGATTTTGTAATAGAAAAATACAATTTTCAGATACAAACACAATATCTATGAGAGTTATCTTATTTTTCTAAATATGTATTTATTTTGGAAATTATCATATTAATTTATAATCAGTTAACTAATATAACTTAGAAATCTAATATCATTATTATAAATTAATTTTAAATTATATAATAAATTATATATATATATATATATTAATTAAAGGATAATAATGTCAGTCTAACTTTTAATGTGGGATGTCGAATGCGAAAAATCACTTTTTATATTCAATTACTTTTGCCATCTTAACGTGGGATTTTTTAAATAATTATATGTATTTATACTAAAAATATATGGACTTATATCTAGAATAATAAAATTCGAGTTTTTTAAGGTTACGTTTATAAATTGATTCATATTCTGTTATTGTGGTCATCTTCACCTTCTAGACTCATAAATTATTTGAGTTGTTTGCAATATTTAATTCAAATGTCTCTGATACACCGTTGGTTGATCTTTTTGAGATTTTTTGATTTGTTTAACAGGTTTTCAAAATATGGTTAAAGTTTTCTTGTGTTTGTCGAGGACGGAATTCAAAGGAAACTTTTCAATGGACTTCTATGTAGATAAGAACAAGACTGCATCGTTTATTCACATAAAAGAAAATCTTCAATATGAAAATATGTTGAAGATGGTTTCTCAAGAGTTATGTATTAAGAGGAAGATACAGCTTTCAGCTATGGAATTTCTTTGAAGTTGAAAAGTATGGTTGAAAATGTTCTCCTAGTCTCCATAGAAAACACTCAGAAACTAAGAAATTTCATTGGCAAGATTAAAGGATTTTATGGAATATGTCGGTTGTGTGTAAAGATTTGTTGTTTTATATCAACTGAGCACTATTTAGGATGGTTTTCCTAATTATGTACAAAACCTTTCTAAACAATTTGAATCATGCATGTTCTTATTGATTCAACTAGCTTTAGCAAGCAAGCTACTAATACAGGTGCTTCTATAGTTCTATTGAATTGTGTTCCAAATTTTGTTTTACTATGCAGAAAGAACAACATGTACATCATTTCAAAACAAAATTGTTTTTTTTGTGTGTTTGTATGATTTTTTCTCTTTTTAGACTATTCATGATAGTCTTTCTAATCATGTATTAATACTTCAAAACAATTTTAATCTTGCATATGTTTCCTTATGAAGTTGTCTCGCGGTTCTTCTTAATATTATTCTGAATTTTATTCTTCTCTATATTAGAAATTTTAAAGCCATGAAAGGAGCTCATGATATTAGGTGAATGGTAAAAAAACTTTTCCACCGCTTCGCAAGGCGACTTCTAGACTTCTCTCGGAGAACCCTAATCGAACCAAGAATCACGATTTTTCAAGATGCAAGCTGGAGATCAATCCCCTGATCCTAATCAGGAGAACTATCAGCAAGCAAATTCCATAAAAACTATCTGGAAAGCTCTCCAAGACCTAAAACTCGGTGCAGATAAGGAGAGTTGGTCGGTTCAAGAAGATGTTCAAAGGGAGTTTGAGAAAGATCATCGCTTATGCTTGGTAGCCAAAGGTCTCAACTCTCTTCACCATAATCCAGCGGGAGTAAAGGTTTCTCTACCCAAAACCTGGCAGTTGGTTGGGAAAGTGGAGAGTCAAATCAATGATGATGAAACAGTAAACTTTTATTTTGATAAAGAACATCGTCTATTGAAAGTACTCGATAGGCAACCATATACTTATCGGGGATGGATCGTTGCACTAGATCGGTGGTCAAACAGAAACAATCCAACCTTCTTGAAATTCGTTCCTCTGAAAGTGAAAATCCTCAACCTTCCTAACATATATCGCCGATATGGAATAGTGGAGGATATAGGTTCAAAGCTGGGGCATGTTGATGAAGTATCTATTATAGAGCCTTCTACTGCAAGAGAAGCAGAAGTTTGGGTTAAGGTTCTCTTTGATGTGGACAATGTTATCACGCTTGCAAGAACTGTTAACATTCTGAAAGACCAACAACCAGTGGAACTAGGTTTTAGATACTTAGGTTTACAGAAGTTCTGTACTCTCTGTGGCAGTCTAAAACATGAATATGAAGCTTGTTCTGAGACAAATCAACTTCAACAAAGGCAATACGAACTGATGGATATCGGAACGAACCCGTACAAGACTTCTCAGGAAAGGAGCGCTGCAATCACTGAGTACATTACTACAAGAGATGTTGGTCAATCCTCTAGAGCAAAAGCAATAGAAGAGCCCTGCCCCAATCAACAAGGAAGTGGTAATACTCAAATGGAGGAGATGACCGCTGGCACAATCACTATTATACAGGCGACTCAACAAAGCAACCAAGATACCCAACAAACCAATGTGGGAAGTCTTCACACTTATCAAAAAGAAAACCCATCAGGATCTGCACTTCATGGCACGAAGAGGAAGACTTTAGAAGACCCTGACACTCATGCTACATCAACTTCAGCAAAAATACAAGAAACTGAACACTCAGATTATGGTTTGATGGTTCGCCTCAAACCATCACATTCGCCATGAAGCTTTTACACTGGAATTGTCAAGGTTTGGGAAGCCCCTTGACAATTCCCCATCTAAAGGACATAAAAAAGTCCTATAATCCTGATGTAATGCTTCTCATAGAAACTAAGAATGTAGATGCTGTAATTCAGGGCTTAGCAAGGGACTTAGAATATAAGAATTTTTTTGTAGTCCCTGCTAAAGGTAGTAGTGGAGGTGCAGCTTTTTTTTTTGGAATGATGGGGTTGGGCTTAGTTTTTTGGATAATCCCACTTTGTATAATACTGATATGTGTATAAAAGATGGCACCAATACTTTTTGGCTGACCTACATATATGGAAATCCAGTTGCAAGCTACCGTAGTAGACAATGGCACAATCTAATATCTTCTGAGAATGCATGATATTTGCAGAATAAACCAAGAATGATGTTAGGTGATTTCAACGATATAAAAAACAAACAAGAGAAGCAGGGTGGACTAATACGGTCAGCTTCCTCTTTACTCCTCTTTAACAGAATGCTTTCTATCCTAGGGCTTTATGATATTAAAACTATAGGAGGAAAGTATACTTGGAGAGGCAAAAGATCAAAATTCTCGATCCTATCTAGAATAGATAGAGAAGTAGCTAATAGTGATTGGTTAGAGATGTATCCTACAGCTACAGTAACTCTTTTACCTTGGATAGGATCGGACCATAGGCCATTGCTTCTTAACACAAATACTACTAAATGGAAAAAGGTCAATCTATTCAGATATGACATGAGATGGAGGTTTCTACCAGACTTCAATCAAGTTATTGAGCAAGCTTGGAACCAAGATTGTGCAAACATAAGATATGGAGACATTCATACTATTATCAGTAAATGTCGCAAAGCCCTTTCAAAATGGAGGAGCAAGAACAACACAAACGCTAGAAAGGTAATAGAGCAGCTAAAAGCGGATATCCAGAAAGCTTATGAAGCTCCTTCCATTGATTATGTACATCTTCAAACTCTTAAGGCTCAGCTCCAACTACAATATAGGATGGAAGAGGAATACTGGAGAACAAAAAGCAGGATACTATGGCTACAATCAGGAGACAAAAATACAAAATATTTTCATGCCAAAACGAAGCAAAGACGCAACTACAATAGAAGTCTCCATATACAGGACGAGGCGGGGAAGCAATACTCAACTGTCAAAGATATCCATTCTCATATTCTCAGCTATTTCAAAGACTTATATACAAAGAGAAGAAATTTTTTAGATCCCCAGCTCATGAATGGTATTCTTTGACAGTTACAAAAGATATTAACAGGAAGCTAACCAGTCCAGTAACGGAGAAAGAAGTAAGAGATGCGATCTTTGCCATGAATCCTGAGAAAGCTCCAGGTCCTGACGGTATGACAACAGCCTTCTACAGACAACATTGGGAGGTCATCAAAACAGGTGTTCTCTCATATATTAAGCTTTTCTTTGAGCAGTCTTTCCTTGATCCAAAGATTAATGAAACCCATATATGCCTAATACCGAAGACAGAGAACCCCATCACTATAAAGGACTACATACCTATTAGCCTAGCGAATGTGGATTATAAGATCATCTCGAAAATACTGGCTGAGCGGCTCAAGCCTTGGTTACATAAGATCATAACAAAAAACCAATCAGCATTTATACCAGGTCGACTTATCACAGACAATTTCCTTATTAGCCATGAGTTAATGCACTCCCTATATACGAAGAATCTTAAAAATAAATTTATGGCTCTTAAGCTAGACATTGCAAAAGCATTTGATAAAGTAGAGTGGTCTTTCATTGATCAAGTGATGGATAAAATGGGTTTTTGTAGACAATGGAGAGAATGGATCATGAAGTGTATCACTACAGTAACATACTCAGTCTTAATTAATGGTGAACCTTCGAAGACCATTAAGCCTCAAAGAGGACTACGCCAAGGTGATCCCATCTCCCCTTATTTATATATTATATGTACAGAAGGCTTGTCTCGTTTAATCAAACAAAACATCAAGGAAAAGAAAATACATGGATTCCAAGCTTCAAGAAGTGGTCTTCCTATCTCGCACTTACTTTTTGCAGATGATCCGCTTCTTTTTTTGTAAAGCAACAGAGGAGGAAGCTGTCAATATGTCAAGAATCCTTAAAATCTATCAAAAAGCATCAGGACAAGAGATCAATTACAACAAGTCAGCAATATCCTTTGGCAAAGGTACTCCTCAAAACCTTCAAGAAAAAATTATGAACCATCTTGGTATAAAAAAGATAGGACGTTTTGGTCGTTACCTGGGACTACCTGAATATATAGGTAGGAATAGGAAAGAAGTTTTCCAATATATAATCCAAAGGATACAAAACAAACTAGAAAATTGGTACTCAAAATTCTTGTCCCCAGCTGGTAAAGAAGTCCTTATAAAAGCAGTGATAACAGCGCTTCCCACTTATGGCATAAATATATAATATCATCAAACTTATGTATCTATGTAGGAATTACGATCATTTTATTTTGTATTTTTATTGTTTAAAATATAATTTTAAAAAGTTATATGTATTTTGATGACAGTATTATTTTTCTGCTCACAATCGCTGTTCGTTCTTGCTTCAGCTTCTGAACTCTGATCACAAATTTTTATGCTGAGCTTTCGTCAGCGCAGAAATATCTAGAATTTTATCTTTCGTTCTGATCAGTGCAGTCTCAAATATCCGTGAGACCTAAAGCATATCAAAATGATGTGGCATTTGTAGTTATATTTAAAATTCTCACTACAAGAAAACGTCACATATATAGCATAAGGAAAACGCTATTATAAAGAAATACAGCGTTATGGTAAACGCTGTGTCTGCCCCCGCAATCTTTTCTCTCTCTGGCGTTAGTTGTATGTTATGCTAAATTATTAGTTTTATAACTTTTTTTGGTTATGCAATTGTATAATTTATAATAGCATATAATAATTGCTATTATAGCATTATTAAAAATTATAAAAAAATACAAATAAAAATATTTTAAAATATTCATATATCAAAATTCTTTACAAAATAACCAAAACCTAAACATAAACTAAACCTAAACCTAAATCTAAAGCTCAGCCATCAACTTAGGCAACACCAAGCCTTCTCCTCCTCCTCCTCCTAATCCTCCTATGCTGCTTGTGATTTCTCAGGAAACTCTGTTTTAATACAAAACAGTCCATCATCATCAGTGAACTCATTTAGTAGGCTTCTATTGCATTTGATAATAAGATACCCTCAAATTCACTTTCAATTTCTTCAATTGTCTCTTTGCAGCTATAACAGTACATCAAAACTTGTCTCAGATTAGTTGTTCAAGATCTTTTGTAGAGGCTACCGGTAGGAAGGGTATGTTGAGAATATACCTTCAGAGTCTAGTTCCATGTCTTCCAACATCTTCAGTCTCTTAGCAGCTGAACAAGAAACACAAAATAACATGAAGAAGCAAAACATTCATATATTTTTGTGTAAAAAGAGGAAGTTGTTCATACATAGTTTTCACCGTCCTTGGACTCAGCATTGATACCAAGGACTCTGCCTTGATACCATCCGCTTGGTTAAGACCAATGAGCTGCAATTATTCAAGAAACAACCACTGAGATTTAACAAAACATTGACTTTCTAAACATCACATTTTTTCAAAACACAAAAGTCTACAGCATTTTACAAAATCACAGTGCAAGCACGTTGTAACAAAAACAACACCAATATGCAGGATATATTATAGAAGAGGAGGAAATTGCATTATGAGAGATAGAAGCATATATGTAATCAAGCCGAATTCAGACCGGTGACTAGTCATCACCATAAGCTCTAGCTTGACCCTCCCACCACGTGTGTTCTACACACACCACATAAACCAAAACAAAACAGTATTAGAAACTAAGCTCAAATGATAAGACATTATGAATGAAACAACATGAAACCCACTAAGCCAAGGACCTGATATTCCATCAACATCTCAGCCTGGCCTCGTTCTTCCACACTCGAGTCCTTGAAAAATCTGATAGCAACACATCAAAAAACCTTCAAATCATGAATCAAAACAAAGACACCAACTTTAGTCATCAAAACAAAGACGAAAGTACATATTTCTCTGCCTCGTCATCCGCCTCTATTCCTTTCTCTTCTCGTTCTTTTGATTTGAACCACCTAGGGATGTTAAACAAACTAGATCTAAAAGGGACTCGGGTTGAAGAATCTGAATCCATACCTGACTTGAAGAAGATCGACAATCAAAAGAACTTTGAGCCCTTCACTCCTCCTCTCTACGCCGACGTTTCAGAAGAAATCACCCCCACCATGCTCCTTCCGACGACAGCAGCAA
>JABAYD010021871.1:0-15930 GCA_014822095.1 Diplotaxis tenuifolia
GAACAAGCCGAAGAAGAAGAACAAAAGCCGTCTTGGGTCGCCGGAGAAACCACGTACTAGGAAAGGAACCAACTTTTCCGACAACCGTGGAGGAGCTTCTTCTCTTGTGCAGATATGGGAGGCGAGGCTAAACCGATCCAGCGCCGGAAACTCGCCGATCCATGGCCAAGCGACAGAGAGCGTTCAAGAAGAAACCAACCTTTCGGCTCCATCTATCGACGGAGACTCTGAATCGGAGAACGAGTCGAGCAGTCATGATCCAACGGTGAAGATTGAATCTCGTGATCCAACGGTGGAGATTGGAACCGGTGCTCTCGGTACGGTTTCTGATCCCGGAGAGAGCAAATGGGGCAGAGTCGCTGAGATTATACGGAAACTGAAGCTAACCGCCGGAGATAACGTCGGTGCCGCCGACATGCTGAACGTTAAAACGCCGAAGCAGGAGGAAAAAAGTTTTCCGGTGGTTACTTGTTCGCCGCGACTCAGAGGACGGCAAGCGTTCTCCGATTTGCTTATGCGTTTGGAACGTGACCGTCACCGTGAGTTGGAGACGCTTGGTGGACGCAACGCAGTTTCTAAATTTACTCAACGCGGTCGCCTCCAGGTTTACTTGCATTTTTAAGAAACCTCTCAATATTTCCACATATTTACAAAAATAGCTCATAACTTTCCAAACTTATCAATTTACCCAGTTTCAGTGTCAAAGTTTAAAAATCTCTCGATTTTCCTTGTGAACACAGTCAATGTTGCGGTTAAGGACTCTCAGACGCGGCCTATTGATTCAAGGACGTCATCTTTCTACCTCAAAAACACCTGATTTGGATCGCCTTGAATTTGGTTCTACAGTTCTCCACCTAAGGTAAGATCAAGAACCTCTGTATTCTATCCTGACCAAGTCCACAGCTCAACGCTTAATTCGTTAAACAGGGAAAGATTCAGGACAACCGCCACCTCTGAAGCAGAACCGAAGAAGAACCAAGAAACTACCTTAGATAAAAGTACGGAAAGCATGAAGCCAAAAGAAACTAGTATTCTTCTAGAAATATCTTCCTCGGAGCGGTTAAGCCCTAGAAAGAGCAAGATAGAGGAAGCAAACTCACGCAACAAAGAAACAGAGCCAAAGATGAGTTACCTTCAGCTGCAAGAAACCATGGTACCCGAAGTTTTGAAAAGAAAAACTGGTAACACTAGCCCTCACACCATCTTAACTCCTCAAGAACCACGTACAGTGGAGAAGGAGGTGGCCAACATGGTGGAAAGCCATCAATATGGAACTCAAGAAACACTGTTCATTGAGAAACATGAAACAACGTTCCTTGAGAGACAAGAAACCTCGTTTGTATGGGAAGAGCAAGAAGAGTATGAGGATGAACAGTTTTACTTTGGAGAAACGAACAACGACTGGCTTACAGATATATCTCGGCCTCGGAGTTATTGGGAAGATCTGAGGAAATCGCGGTATCTGGAAGTGATGAACACTCGATCTCACAAGGACGATATATGCAAACTCCTTGAGAGGTAAAACAAGTTCAAATGAATTCTTATATCTTAACTCAAAACCTATTTATATAACCTAATATATGTTCTCCTGACCATACAGAAGAACGGTTTCTGATTTTCTCCAGAGCGAATTGCGTGAGAATATAGATAAGCTCATGATGTCTCGTGTTCAGACACATCCGGTTCAGCAGATTGAGGATGCTGGTAAAGATGAACAAGAATGTGACTTAGACCAAGAAGAAGAAGATGAGGTCAGAGATAACTTGAGTCACACGTCATCGCAGTTATTTGCGCCATCACCGGCAGGATCATGGAGTTCTCAGGACACTGGAGTTACTTCCACGCCTAACTTATCACCACTTCACAATTCTCAGTCCACTGTGAGTCTTGCTTTCTTGTTGACATGTCCAAAAACTAAAAACCGCAACAAATTTTGTGAGATTGACATTATATATGTCACAAAAATGTTCCAGGAGATGGAGATTATAAGCGAGATGAGATCACAGATTCTACAGCTCCAGCTAGAAATGTCGGAGCTACGAGACTCTGTCAAAACGTGTTTGGACGTGAACGCTAGCCTTCAAAAGTCAGTTCACCGCGAAAATCCCCTGAAACGCAAATGCTGCGTTTGTAACGAAACGCAAGTTGAAACACTTCTATACAGGTACACTCACTTATCAGTTTGTCTTTTTCAGATTTTGACTTTGTTTATAAGTTCCTACAAAAAAATTATATTATTGCGTTTGATTTATGTAGGTGCGGACACATGTGCACATGCCTGAGATGCGCAAACGAACTACTATACAATGGCGGGAAATGCCCGATCTGTCGTGCTAAGATCCTAGACGTTGTTCGCGTCTTCTTCGATTCAAGGACCTAAAAAACTAATAGAACCAACGGTTCAAAACGCTAACGATACTTCACTTAACTTTTACACACATTTATTTTCCTTTGTTTGCTTTTACGTTTCGGTGGAGAGCGTTTGCGTTTCTGATCTGCCTCCAAGATTCATCTATATGCTTCTTATAGGTGAAACTACTAACCAAACCTCTTTTTTGACGTTGAAGTTATCTTCTTGTAAAGACTTACACATACCTTTTCACTTTCCTTCCATCAAGTTTGTACGATGTTGAACGGTTTAATATCTTTAGTATTTTACCGTTTTATATTATATGTTTTATTATGTACCAATATAAAAACAATGATGTGAATATTAGTACCAAAAAGAAAGCTTAATATTCGATCAAAGGTGAAACCAAATTATATACAAACCGGACATTCGTAGATACGAACATATAGTGCTATGTTTTCTTAAGTTTTTTTTGTTCTCACGCGTTCTGTGCTGCTAAGAACGTGTTGAAGTCATCTCTAGCTTTAAGCAAGCGTGGGGTGATACACGATCGCGGTGAAGCCGGGCATGAAACCGAGTCCGTGGTCGAAAATCTGACACGGCGATGCGGTGACGTCTCAGCCGATTGCCTTTCCGACCGAGAAGTTTTTAGAACACTCCTCAAAGGCAAACTTTCTGTTTCCTTGTTGAAGAAGAAACCTAAAGTCACCGGTTCTTGCACATCTCCACTGATGCCACGGCCACATTTGATCATCTCAACCGGTAGATCGAAGTATAACCGGTTGTTTTCTCTGGCTAGAGCAGTTGTTGAAACCCATGAGCCACACTCGAATTTCTCGAACGAGGCATTTAAGGAGAAAGTGGAGTTTGAAAACGATGAAGCTTCGGTTATTTTCTTCTTCTTTACAGAAGAATCTTCATTGCTTTTCGGTGACCTGACATGTTTTTGCTTCCCGAAACTAGGGAGGGTTAAACAGAAGGCGTTGCATTTGAAATCTTCTTCTTCGTCGTGGCCATAGATGAAGTTTTTCATGGGATACCTAGCTTTTCCAACAGAAAGAATGGTTTCTTGGTTGCCAAGGTTCTTCCGTGGATTCATCATCGGCTCGGGAAGAGCAGGAACCGGAACGGCTTTGTCTCTTGGAGGAGACATCACCAGAGGTAAGACCCTTTTGAAGCTTTCATCTTTCGCAGATGTGCGGGAGAGAATCGGTGAAACTGTCAGGTTGTCTTGCAGAGTTGCATTTTTCACTAAGAAGTCAAACGTAGGGTTAGGGTTAGGGCTTTCTCTGGTAAAAACGCTGAGACGCGGCCAGTCGTTGTTGCTCAATTTATTGGTTAGGCCATCTTCTAACACAATGAACGTTGGAGGGGACATAATAAAACTAATTAGTAATCTAAGGTAGTACTAAAGATTGTGAATGAAGAGTAAAAGGTGAGGTTCTTAGGGTTTGGGTTAGAAACTCAGAATCGAATATATATAAACGGGGAAGAAGTGGAATGCACGTCTATGGAGGCGTGGAGAAGTAGTGGCTATCATGTAAGAATTTTAGTACAGAGGCGGTGTGAAAGCGGTACATGATAATATTTGAATATACCAAAAATCAAGAAAAAATACACATGATAATATATGAATATACTAAGTCAATGTCTGCACATTCTGACCATTGGCTTTTCTTATCATTGTATGTGAACTGAAATGGTAATCAAATGATGTGAATCTTGACAAATAAATAATAGAAACTGATTTGAGAATTAAGTAAGAAAAGGTTTTTTTTTGGAGCTTTGGATGTTCAGCTCTTGGCAATAACGAGAAGCAAATGTTCCCAAAGGAAAATACTATGAATTCTGTTTTTTTTTATGAAAACCCATTTTATTGACTATTCAAGATTTTTGAACAATTTTAGATGGTTTTCTTAGCCTTTACCAATTCTTAAAAACAAAAACATATATAATACACTATATGGGTTCAAAAGTATTGACCAAAAACATTATTTTATTTGCTTAACAAGGAAAAATAATATATATATATTTTTAATATATGCCCTACACGTGTAACATTTGCTAACTGTGTGTTTTTTGCTATTTAATTTCATGAAGTAGACCTATATTTTTTAATTTCAAAAAAGTTTTTTTTTTGGTCAAAAAAGCTAACATCCGTTTGTTTATATATGAAACTTAATGGGCCGAACCTTGAAGCCTTTATACTAAACCCTAAACCGGGAAGAGGCAAAAAAAAAAAAAAAGTTAGCTCCTCCTCCGTCTCGTCTTGTTCATCCGTCGAAAACCTATCGTGATCCTTCTTCAATGTCTGTAAACGTCAAGGTACATACTTTCACTTCCTTATCTAGCTACAGCCCTTTCTCTCTTGAACATCAATACCATACTCTGTTCATAGATTGAGTTCGCTTTACCTGACCCTTTAGTTCTGTCTGATAATCAACTCTGTTTTTTTTTCCCCGACAAATTACCTTAATTTAGATTCAGGGTATTCATAAAGTCTTCACCTTTTCTCAATTTAAGCACTTATAGTTGTAATAGACTCAATTTTTAGTTCAGATGATTGTAAAGAGACGCAATTTAAGCTTTGTTCTTTTAATGCGCGTAAGGTTGTGATTAGTTTATGTTATTGTTTAGGAAGAACCTGTGCTTGTCCCTAACTGCGATGTAGTCGAGAACTCAGAGCTTGAAGTTGTCAACGGAGATGAGGAAACTAAGCTTGAGGATTATGGGACTTGCGTAGATGTTATAACCGATAGAGTCAATCAGGTGAACAATTGATTTCACTTTGCATCGTCACTACCTTCTTGCTTTCGATTAGAGTCTCTTACTCCACTATACTCGAAGTACAGCTTGAGCAGAAAGTTGTGGAGGTTGAACAGTTTTACTCTACCAAAGATGGAGCAGGTCACACAAACACTTCTAAGAGTAACTCTGGTGGGAAAAAAGTTGCTATGTCTCAACCCTCGCGGTGTAGCTCTGCTGGGAAAGAGAAAACGAAAGCGAAACATGTTTCTAGCCCTGAACTTATGCGTCAGTTTGCTACCATTATTCGTCAGGTAAGCAAGAAAAAAAAAGATATGTGATATGGTTTGCAGATAAGTGATGGAACTTTGAACCTTTTTGCTTGTTTAATATGTTTTTAGATTGCTCAACAAAAATGGGCGTGGCCGTTCTTGGAACCTGTTGATGTTGAAGGGCTTGGACTCGATGATTATCATAAGGTTAGGATTCAAACCTTCCTTGGAATCTTCTTGTAAGAGTGTTTTTTTTTATAAGTGTTTCTGTGGATTTACATGACAGGTTATCGAGAAGCCAATGGATTTGGGAACAATTAAAAATAAAATGGAAGGTTCGGAGTATAGTAATGTCCGGGAGATATATGCTGATGTAAGGCTAGTTTTCAAGAACGCAATGAGATATAACGAAGAGAAACATGATGTCTATGTGATGGCTGAATCTCTGTTGGAGAAGTTTGAGGAGAAATGGCTTACTATAATGCCTAAACTCGTCGAAGAGGTACGTTTTTTCTAATTGTTCTTGTCTTTAGAATGTGAGTGACTGTATTAAACTGGTTTGGTATGAACCAGGAAAAGAAACAAGCAGAGGAAGAGGCTCAGGATCGTGCGAGTAAGCAGCTTGCTGTTGAGGCTGCTCAAGCAGAGAAGGCTAGAGATTTAAGCAACGAAGTAAGCAAATGCAAAACCCTTTTTAAAAGTTTTTACTCTGTTTCAGGTTATTGATGAGTTGTTTACTTGTATCTTTAGCTGTATGAGATCGATCAGGAGCTTGAGAAACTTAGGGAGGTTGTGGTTCAGAAGTGCAGGTTCAACTAATTTCTTCTCTTAATAATTTAAACCCTTAATGAATGTTCTTACTTGTTGTCTGAACAAAGAGTTTTTCGTTTGATTTCTGAAAATGAACAGAAAGCTTTCCACACAAGAAAAGAAGGGACTGTCTGCAGCTTTAGGTCGTCTCTCTCCTGAGGATCTGTCTAAGGCTCTAAAAATGGTTTCAGAGGGAAACCCGCAATTCCCGGCTGGAGCACCAGAAGTGGAGCTTGACATTGATCTTCAGGTATAACACCAAAACCTTGGATGATTCAGTTTCTTTGTTTTTTAACGGTTCTTTGTTTTGTGAACAGACTGATGTAACTTTGTGGAGGCTGAAAGTGTTTGTGCAAGAAGCATTGAAAGCAGCTAACAAGAGCTCTGGTGGAACAAACGCTCAAAACAACAATAATGGTGGAGAGATGAACAAGACCGCTGCTAAAAGAAAGAGACAGATCTCTGATGCAATTAATAAAATTAAAAGAGCCAAGAATGCTTGAATCCCTTTTCTCTCTCTAATCTGTTGTGTGTTTTATAATCCCCCAAGGAACAGATGAAACTGGTGACACATCAATCTAAATTAGTGAGACTTTCCAGTTCCTTTGCACATTTCTCTATTACCGCATTAACAAAAATAAAAGAAGGGGAATAAATCATCTCTGTTGCATTCTCATGACCATATATAATAACATAGTTTTCTTCCTTATTTTCTACTCTTTGCCAAGGTAACAAGTATTTTGAAATCTTTAATTTCTGATGATAATTACAGTAATCTTAGGAAGATGTGGTTCTCTTCTTAGCTTCACAGAGATTCAAATTACAGATGTTATGTGCATTGTATTAATTGACAATAAATCATTGTCACATTATGGAGACTGAAGGAAACCCACTTCCAGCACTTGTGGAGGAGGAGAATAAAGGAAGTCAAGTTTGGTGGTTTCAGACCAAGACCCAAGTGCCTTTCTGATTTTAGTTGTCAATTATCATTCTAATCTCCCGCCACCACCTTAACAGGTGTCGGTCGAGGAAAACCCTCTTCCTACACATTGTCGACAAATAGAAAGTCATATATGTTATTCTGTGGACGTACTAAAATCAGAAAGCACATGTCATTTGCATCACATACAGACATTGTTAGGATTATAGTCAACCTTAATCTTAACTCACAATAAAGACTAAGATCCCTAATGTGGTTGGAATTGAACTCACTGTGATGTTATATAGTATAACATATATACTGATATTTATAACCTAGTCACTACAACAATTTGACAGGATTAGAGACACTAATCTCTCAATTCATCGATAATTTCCAAAATTATTCAAATTTACAACAAGAAAAATATTTATAGGCATAAAATTAAATGTAACAGTTACCAATATTTCGTGGCTATTTGAACAATAGTATATATAACCACAATATAAATTTTGTAACTTTTGTGGATAACATTCAAACTTGATTACTTTTACCTTTTTCACGATTTAACGAGATGCTAGTATTTATGGTTTGATTTCACGATTAGTATATGATTCATTGTATTCGAAATACTACAAAGTATAGTTTATAGTTAGTTACTACGAAAACCAAAATAATAGTCACTTTTAGTTTTAAACATATTCTGTCTATAAACTATACTTTGTAGCTGCAAAAACCATTGCCCTTTACAGTTTTGTAGTAGTGACTTTACACAATTAGTTAGTTATGTTTTATGTAGTTCTGAACATCAATGAGACCCTGATTTTCGTCTTAGTACTTGCATGCTCTAGACACCATTGCATAAATACCAAATCATATCTAATATCTTGGACTAATCTTGGTTTGTTTTCAATCCTTTGACCAAAAAAGAAGAGAAAAGTTTGTTCTCATTTCAATCTAATTGATATACAAAATAAAATAAAAAATTAAAAAGAAACCTTTCCGCGTGCAGACCGTAGTAAACACACATCAAATATTCTCACACCATACAAAAAGATTCTCATGTGGCGAAGCAAATAAATCATCCATCAACACGACATTGACACGGCTCCTTTCTTCAGTTGTTGAACATTATTAGTGTATAAACTAAGAAGGAATAGGCCACGTATTACATCAACTAACTAAAATGAAAATAATCATGTGTATATCTTCTGACAGTTGACAAAAAAATGTATTTCATCTGACAGTTACTACGTGAGCCCATATGTCTCTTGCAGATTTCAACCTATTCAAACACAAAGTATTATTTGTTTATATGATAATGATATGCTCGGAGCGATGTCGTTATTGAGATTAATTTGACTATTCATAATAGTTTAGGTGATAAAATACATAAACAAGAGGATTTGCACACAGATAGTTGTGATGAGTCATCATGAGTTGGACCCAGTACCGTACGAGAAAAAAGCTTATAACAGTCGAGTGTCAGTTGGTCAGCAGAATCATGGGACCCATAACTTCCACAAATTTTAAAACAGTTGAAAAGGACAATGTATACCACGTGTCTGTGACGTGGTCCAACTGCCAATAACAGACACCAACCTCCACCATATCCAACAAAGTACATACATCTCTTAATCTCTGACTGTGCGCATTTACATATATTTTACTTTTTATTGGTTAGAACTTTACAAATTTGTAGACCTTAATCTCTCTGTAATGCACAATCCGCCATGTTATTTGTTGATGATAATTTGATATAATGTGCGCAGTTATGCACAAAATATATAATAAACTTCTTATTTTACAAACAGCAAATTAACGTGTGTGTCCATTTTTTGTCGACGATGTTCTTTTAAAAGGGCATTGATTAAAACCTGTAGGACAAGCTGAGCCACTAAAGAAAAGAACGTAACATGCAACATTTGACCGTGGAATTGTGGTTAACACGACGCGTGGCGTAATGTATCATGTAGGGTAACACTGTTGGGACTTACCTTCCAACTCGGTAAGAAAGTCACATTCCATACTCCTGCGTTCCCTGTGGGTTGCATTGTCACATTCCATACTTCTACAATAATTATAATAAAAATGTAAATCTTAGAGAAAGTTGACCGTAGTTTCGTGAAACCATCGTTCAAATTTCTTATTTACCTTTGTTGGATTTCAAAAGCAAGAACCATCGTACACCAAAAAAAGGAATGTAAAGTCCACACCATTTGTGTTCAAAAAAAAAAATCCACACCACTAATTTTCACATTTATTTTTATTGTAAAATGGCACTTGTTTTAGAATCCAACAACAGTAAATGAAAAATTTGAACAATGTTTTGGAATTTACATCTACGTTTAAAAATTTGTACTATGTCAATATATTTGATTAGTCATTGTTTTGGACTTTCGTTTAATGTTTCTAGATTTGGTATTTAAATTTTCAGATGACAGAAAAAACAAATGTTCAATAAAATATGTGAGTGTTTAATGGCAAAACTGCTAATCACATGTATTGACAACAATTTTCCACAGGTCCACTATTGTTATAAATGTTTTAGATTTTTAATAAATGACAAACCATTAAGAATATAGATACATGGTTAATCAATGTGAAGATATTATAATGTTATATAATAATAATAATATACAATCTGGTTAACAAAACTTTAGTACCATAATCTTGTAATACTCCCAGATACATATAAATTGCAGATGCATATTTTTGGAGTCTTTTATGAAATGTAAAAGTATATTTATTTAAATTATTAAATTTAAATAAATTAGGTAGCCAAGGGAAATTGCCACTGCTTCATCATCCTCCCTTATAAATTGCTTTCATTATCCTTCTCCCTCATAACCAAGTACATGTTTGGTTTTGAGATAACATAATAGAATCTGTTGGACTCAAAATATTTCTACTTCCTTATTTTCGGTAAGATAAAACTCAAAAACTTCTCTGTTTCAGAGCTTCTGAGCTTTCTCTTTAGCCTTCTCTGTTACACTATTTGCTCATGTATCTCTCGTGTACCTACCGCTCTGTCTGTGTTTTCAGGGAGAAGATGAAGTACGTGCTTGTAACAGGAGGTGTTGTAAGTGGATTAGGAAAAGGAATCACAGCGAGTAGTATTGGTGTTCTTCTTCAATCATGTGGTCTTCGTGTTACTTGTATCAAAATAGGTATCTGTCTTTCTTTCATTGTATTCAGTTTAATGTTGTTTCCTTACAGAGCCACTCAAACAATTTTCTGATAATTTCTCTAGATCCTTATCTAAACTATGATGCTGGAACCATGTCCCCTTATGAACATGGAGAAGTATTTGTATTAGATGATGGCAGTGAGGTAAATAAGAAACCAACTTGCAACCAGAGATAACAATATCACTCTTGGAAAGATTCAGCAGGTTAAGCACAGAATGTTTTGTTTCTGTTAGTTAAAATTTATCTTTAACACTCACATAACAGTTTTGTTGTCACAGAATGTTATGGATAAAGAGAGGAGAGGAGATTACTTAGGAACTACTGTTCAGGTAAATGAAATAAAATTCTAACATTTTTTATTTATTTTGGTCATTAGCTTTAGATAGTTTTAAGTGTTAAGTTTTGGTTGGTGATGATTTTATTAGATTGTTCCTCACGTCACCGATGCAATAAGAGAATGGGTGGAGAGAGTTGCCATGATTCCTGTAGATGGAAAGGAAGGTCCTCCTGATGTTTGCATCATTGAATTAGGTGGAACTATAGGTAACTAAACCCAACATAAAAAATTTGATATCTTTGTTTCCTTCTTATGTTATCTAAACAGAGAAATATTTGTGTTTTGTAGGAGATAATGAATCAAGGCCTTTCACTGATGCACTTAGCCAATTATCATACGGTGTAGGTAAGTAAAATTTCCTTCTCTAACATCACAGGTGACATTTTAAGATATCTCTCTAGTTGCAGTTGCTTCAATGTTGTTTGTTGGTTATGTTCAGGACCTGAGAATTTCTGTCTGATCCATGTCACCCTTGTGCCTGTGCTCAGTGTTGTTGGTGAACAGGTATATATATTTATAGAAAATGAAGTATTTATATGTCTTTGAGAAACTTACATTTGTTTTTGATCTTTTTACTTCAGAAAACAAAACCAACACAGCACAGCGTTAGAGATTTACGAGGATTGGGCTTGACACCTGATATTTTAGCTTGTCGAAGCACACAGGTTACCTTGCTCATCATGGTGTCATATTCTCTTTGTTATGTTATAGAGACTTCTTATAATCTTATGTATTCTTCTGATAGGTACTTGAAGAGAATGTAAAAGCAAAGCTATCTCGATTTTGCTATGTTCCGGTATATGATGCATCCTTTTCTTTTAGTTTCCATTGTTGTCTTGCTTTCTCAAAATCTCAAGACTGTTCTCCATGCTTGTTGTTTCAGATTCAGAATATCTTCTCTCTGCATGATGCTCATAACATCTGGCACATTCCCTTGTTGCTCAAGGTATGTTCTATCTCTTAAGGTATTAATTAAGACTAAGAGACTATCAATTGCACACTTTTCTTTTTTTTCCTTGAAACAGGACCAGAAGGCTCATGAATCAATCTCAAACGTCTTGAACCTTGCTGGTATTGCTAAAGAACCTTCTTTAGAGAAATGGGCTTCAATGGTGGAAACTAGTGACAACTTACATGTACAGGTGGATCTCAACTCCTAAATAAATCAAAATATTGTATTGCCTCATGAGTGTCTCTTTCTTATGTCACCATGTCAAATTCTTACAGGTGAGAATAGCTGTCGTTGGGAAATATACAGACCTCTCAGATGCATATCTATCAGTCTTGAAGGTAAAACATTATTTTCTTGATATGGTTTTAATGTTTAATTGACTTCTTTGCCTGAGTCTCATTGCATTACGGTCAACTTGTTTAGGCCCTCATGCATGCTTCTGTGACTTTTGGAAAAAAGCTTATAATTGATTTGGTTCCATCTCCTGATCTTGAAATATCCACAAAGAAAGAGGTAAAACAAATAAGATTAATTAATGCATTCATGATTTTTTCTCTGTTCTTGAAAACACTAAAACATAACTTTTGTTTGTTTTGGACAGAACTCATGCGCATACGAGGCTGCCTGGATGTTACTGAAGGTTTGTTTTAACATTTTTAACTATTTTAACATTTCTGCGAAACCACAGCAAATTGTGTTTGTTCTTCAGGGCGCAAATGGAGTTCTTCTCCCTGGAGGGTATGGTGAAAGAGGAGTGGAAGGGAAGATTCTCGCAGCAAAATATGCTCGAGAAAACAACATCCCTTTCCTAGGTATCTGTCTTGGGATGCAAGTCGCTATCATCGAGTTTGCGCGATCAGTTCTCTGCTTGCCTGATGCAAATAGCACAGAGTTTAATCCTGAAACCAAACATCCATGCATCTTTTTCATGCCTGAAGGCTCCACGTCTCACATGGGAGGCACAATGAGATTAGGCTCAAGAAGAGCTTACTTCCATGTCAAGGACAGCATATCTGCAAGACTGTAAGAAACCATCATTGATCCGGATTCACTCAAAGAATGTTACTTATATAAACTCTATCAAACTGGTTCTTGCAGATATGGTAACAAAGAGTTTGTAGATGAGAGGCATCGCCATAGATACGAGGTAATAATGACATTTGAATTACACATTTAGGTTTCTTGATACCCAAGAAAATTAATTGCTTTTTCTTGTAGGTGAATCCTGATATGGCTGTATCCCTCGAGAAGGCAGGTCTCTCATTTGCTGCAAAAGATGAAACTAACAAACGTATAGAGGTCGGTTTTGTCTCACCGTTAAACTAATTTAAACTCGGTTTTATTATATGAATCTTTCTTCTCTTATTGCAGATTGTTGAAGTTCCAAGCCACCCTTTTTACGTTGGTGCACAATTCCATCCTGAATACAAATCTAGACCCGGGAAAGTATCTCCATTGTTCTTAGGTCAGAGTTCTTGTTATAATTTGAGGCAAACTCCCAAAACTTTTTTTTTTTAAATCTGTTCAGGAAGTTTTGAATCAGTTACTATTAGGGATAATATATCCCACATCGAGAATTCAATAGGACCTTAAGTGATATATAAAGGTTTAGGGCCAGTCTACTAATTACCAACTGATTTTAAATTGGAAGTCCATAATAACCCGAATCTAACATGGTATCAGAGCCCATATCCTAAAAACCCTAAACTTCTAATTAATTAATTATTCTTCCGACCGGGTATATAGGTCGTGTTTAACCTTTCGGCTAGGTATAATTGTCGTACTTGACTCGCTCGACCGAGTATAACTTTCTTAAAGTTTCGAGATTTCTAGCCAATAAGACCTATCATCTCGAGTAGGAGTATTAGGGATAATATATCATACATCGGGAATTCAATGGGACCTTAAGTGATATATAAAGGGTTAGGGTCAATCCACTAATCGGTTTTAAGTTGGAAGTCCATAATAACACGAATCTAACAGTTACAAATTGTTGTTTCCAGGACTAATAGCAGCATCATGTGGTGAGCTAGATGCAGTCATGAGTCCAGTCTCCATTCAACAAGACAAAAACCAACATGTGGTACTTGGAACAAGGGTTGAACCAGAAACTGGTTTTTGTAATGAAAACAACAAGACATCTCAGAAACAGCGTCTCCTATGTAAGACATAACAGTGACCATTATCTCCATCAGGTTTCAGATAGCTAATGATATGTTTAATTAGCCTAAGACCATATAATTTTATTTTATTTTTTATATTTTTTATTTATTGATATACTTAAAAAATTGACAAGTTTTGAGATAAACCAAACCTAATTGACAACGCTACATCTGCAGAAATTCAGGTAAAGCATGAATGATTAGGATTCCAAATGTCTGAAACTGCTGATTTTTAAAGCTCCTTGTGTACTTTGCATATTCCTACTAAACCAGAAGTAACCGATGTAAACTAAACCGGAATACTTATTTTGATTCTGAATGATATAAGTAAATGTAATAAACTAAATAAATCTTATAAATATTTTTGACAACTATTCTATATAGCATAATATTTTTAATAGTAAGGTACAAACTGTTAAACTGTGAAGTGTAAGATCCATTACTTAAATCCCTATGTTGAAATAATTGGTTAAATAGAATACAGATCAAAACACTCATATAAGGTTCATGATCTTTGACTTCGAGAATAGAACAAAGCAAGAATTGGTGGAAAGTAGGAGAGAAACAATTTCCAAATATAAAAAAAGAAATCATCACTTTAGTGTTTACACTTATTGAGACTATTTTTTTAATCAAAGTTTGGATCAACCATATCAATTAGAATTATACATTCATTTTTACATTGGTCATTGGTCGTTTTGAAATCACTCTCACAGTTTCACTCGTAAACTTCATGGACATTATGAGAGTGGGAATAGTTCAACAGATAGTGAGAAAAGATTCCCACTGCTAGGTACTCAAATCGAATTCTTTATTTATTAGTCAAACATAGTGTTGCACGACATATCTTTATTAAACTTTCATAAAACACTAATATTTTATATCATCGAGTACACATGATTATCATATTCCATAGTAACATGTGTACGTAGTTTATTCCAACGCGATAATCGTAAAACTCGGCGGCGTTAACCAATAGAATCACGCAGGTGGCGGCGTGAGCAATGGCAGTGGAGGAAAGTTAACGCCAGGGAAACCGGGAAGTGGTGCCGGAGGTGATGACTGTGACGGTAACGGAAAGAAGGGTGCCGGAGGTGATGACTGTGACGGTACCGGAAATGGAAACAAGGGGAACGGAGGAAAAAGTGCCGGTAACGGAGGAACGCCGGTGAATGGCAACCCCGGTGGAAACAGTTCTTTCATTTCATCGATAGGCTTCTGATCATAGAGTCGGCGAGCTGTGGTTGTTTCCGGCGAGAGGTGAAATATCAGAATTAGGGTTAGGGCTAAAGTGGTTACTGAAGAAGTCATTTGTTTATGTGTTTTTATTTTCTTGTATGCTTCTGTCTGTTGCAATAGTGAATGTCTAGTATATGAGTATATATAGGCCTTTTTCACACAACTAAACGAGATTTTCATTTATTTTAAAATCTATCATTATGTTTTTACCAACCATGTACCTGCATATTGTAAATTGCAGTAATTTTATTGACAAAATTAAACCACGCACATAAATACAATTAATTGCTGCCAAATATGTGTACCATTCAAAACTAGGCGGAGTGATTTAACAACTACAAATGCATGTGTATCGCATGTTGGCTGTTGCATACTTTCCAATAAAAAGTCATTTAACATGATGAATGGTTGAAGAAAAAGAGAAACATGAAAATTGACTAATTAAATACAAATACTAATGCACATGAACATGTGTCTCCCATGCAGGTTGATTAGAGTTCATTGAATTCGTCTAATTATATCAAAACCGACTGTATGCTTACATATTTTACATATTGCTTTTTTAACACTCACATTTCACTATCCTATTTATTGTTTTTTGTCATCTGAATTCATGTTTATTGTTTATAAATTGTCTGTAAGCACTTATGACTTTTTATATTCTTACAATTTTAAACACGGTCAGTTAGGCGACAAAACAATTCTAAACACAGCTCTGTTTAATTATTCTTGAGTAGCGATTCATCCGGCATGACTGTATATTAGGGTTAGGCCTCTTCAATTTCGTGTTCGGTACGGTTTCGGTTTGGTTTTAATCGGTTTTCGGTTATTTGGTTTATAAAAATTAGCTACCATATTGGAACCATATTTAGTTTGGTTTGGTTCAGTATTTATACTACCGATTTTTGGTTTATTCGATTTTATACCAAATAATATTATAATTTGATTTGGTT